>WSZQ02076233.1:0-19613 GCA_019419845.2 Weissflogia rhopalogaster
CCGAATACGTCGCACTCTTTTCCGTGGTGCGGGCCGGCGCAGTAACTGCATACAAAAGCGGCGTTGCAGGTACCGGCCATGTGCCCATACTTCTGACAACGACGGCATTGCGGGGCGGACGGCTGGGCCATTCTCTCGAATGCGTAGGAAATTCCATCGACTAGGGTCTCGTCGAAGATCTTGGTTGCTCCCTGTTTGGGTTGCAGCTCGATGACTACCCGGGGGATCGGACGTTGGCCCTTAAGGATGCTAGTACGCATCCTCCTTACTTTCATGACGCTGTAGCCCTTTTTTATGAGATCTTGGCGGATCTCACCTTCGGAGAGCTCCCGGCCGATGCCATATAGGACAGCCACTACCGGTCGTCCTTCGGGTAGTCCGACCGTGTAATAGTTGACCCCGGCCTGCCTGAGTCCGCTAGTGGTTTGGCGGAACTCGTCCGCAGTTTTCATATAAACTTCCATCCCGCTTGACAGCGAGAGGACCTCTACCGGGACCAGGTTTGCATCCTGGAGCGATTTGTGAATACGCCGCCAATTGGATTTGTCCTTAACCAGGATAGGAGGTATTTTCCCACTCGGTGGGGTGTAGCTTGTTGGGCGGACGGGTAGGTCGAGGATGCGCTCCTCACCTTTCTTCTTCCGTTTCATCGCCTTGGAGGTGACACGAATGAACCCCTCATTGGAAGCCGGTACGCCCGCTGCGGGGGCGGACGCCGCATGGAACGTAGTAGATGCCCCAAACCTGGTGCGTTGAACCTCTTCTGAGATGGCGTCCACCGAGGGCGAATGGCGCGCGCAGAGGGTTTTTATACCTCTACGCGACCGGAACTTAAGCTAAGATGGCGTCTTCGACACCCGAGTCTGACCGAAGGGCGCAGGGTGACAAACTTAAATTATAACGCCATCTCTCTGCGCAGCGGAGTGATACAACATCTAAATGTAAAAATTAAAAGATTAACTCTGTAGTAGATGCTTACAATGATGAATAATAAAAGAAACTCACACTAATTTTACGCAAAACGTAACGCGTTACTGATTAAAAATTTTGTCTTGTAAAATATGATCAAAAACAAATGTACATGAATGAAAAATCAAATAAAATCCCGACAACTTTAATTTGCTGCGCCAGCAGCATCATCGAAATTTCTGGAATAATCTTTCAGTGCATTATTAATTAAAAATTCCCTATAGAGAGTTTCACTGGTATACATCAATGAATATTCCAGAAGGAAGCGCTATACTGAAATTGGCAAATTTGCAACTATTTCGGAAATTTCGAGGAAACCACCTTCGGAGCAGATAATACACCCGTGCTATGCTGCAATAGTAATTTTTGATCGAATAATGGACTAAAGATATCCGTCTTACAGTACAGAAAATTCTTTAATTCCCTATTTTTTAATTGTTTCAGAAAGCATTAAGACTTTACTAATAATGCAATCTAATAATACTATGACATGCGTTCGAGATATAATGAATATTATCGATTTTTGTAAGGACTTGAACCTGCAATCCCCCTATTCAAACGTGGCGTTCAGGAAAACTGGCGCGGAACGAAAATATGATAATGCAGATGGCTGTAGGCTTTCGTGGTGTAGTATGTAACACACCCATCATTATATGCAGGGATTGCAGGTTCATGTTATGTTGGAGGAATTCATCATTTTCTCTTTCTAATTATTGCAATCGGGTTTAACATCCTAAAAATTGCCCACCAATGATTATTTGTTCATATTGATATGTCAATTGCAGCTTCCCTACGGTCATTCAGCAGGACCATATGATGGTAGTAGTGCAATGTAAACATGGCTTAGTGAATCAACGGAATTGGGATTGCAAACATTTTGTTAAGAGATGTTTACATTCTCGAAAGCCCTACTATAATCATATTGTCTTAACGTATGACTGCAGCGAAGCTGCCTTTGACATATCAATATGAACCAATAATCATCGGTAGGCAATTTTTTAGGATGTTAATCACTTCTTCTTCTTCTCCTTATGTTATGCTGGTTAGCTTGTGTTTTACTGGTACTTCTCCAGCTATCGGACCATCTTTTTGGTGGCCTGCCGGTGTTGCGCTTTCCTTGTGTTCTGCCCTCTTTCACCATTTGGTCTGCATTCTATCAACGTGGTCGTTCCCCATCCTCCTACGATTTCTTGTCCATCGCACTATATCTAGCACATTGCACTTCTTTCTAATATCGCTATTCCTTTTCTTGTCCCAGATGGTTAGTCCGCTTATAGCTCAGAGAGCGTGCATTTCTGTTGTTCTGAGTATGCGTTTGGTGAGGGCGGTGTCCGCTCTTGTTTCCGCAGCGTAGGTTAGAATATATGGGTTATGCTGGCTATAGACATTTTCCGGTTCTACCATATAGAGTTTAGAAGGCATCCAGATATTGTCGCTGCTTTGTTGGCCTGGTGTCTGACGTCTTCTGCCAGGTTTCCCTAGTTAGAAATTCTTACTCCAAGGTATGGAACTGCGAGACTTGTTCCATGGTTGTGTTATTAATAACAATTTTGGCCCTGATAGGTATTTTGGAGATTACTATACATTTTGTTTTTTTGGTTGAGATAGTCATGTTAAGTCTTTTTGACGATTTCTCGAATGCGTGAACTAACCTTTGCAGTCTGTCTTCGGTGTCAGCGAATAGCGTAGCGTCGTCTGCGTAACATGCGCATTGTATGTTGTTCTCTCCGATCTTATATCCTTCAGTTGTTTTTTTCGTGTCTGATATAATTTGGTCCATAATTGTATTAAATAATAGTGGGCTAAGGCTGTCCCCTTGCCTTATTCCTGATGTTGTTTGGATCAGTCTCGATGTTCCGTTCTTTAGCCGGATTCTAGTACTGTTACTGATGTATAGCAGTGAAATTAGTTTTAGCAATTTCCTTTGCACTCATTTTTCTCCTAGGAAAGTGATAATGTCTTTCAGGCGGACCTTGTCAAACACCTGTGACATATTCAGGAAGCATATGAATAATGGGGTATTGAATTCTAAGGATTTTTCCTTATGTTGTCGTTTTATGAAGATCGCGTCCGTTGTTGATCTGTTTTTGCGAAATCCTTGTTGTTCATCGTTTAGCTTCACTTTTTTTGTAGTATCTGACCTAGGATATAGGTGAACATTTTGATGATGTTGCCTAAAATAATGATGCCTCTATAGTTGCATGGATCCTCTTTGTTGCCCTTCTTATATATCGGTATCGTTATGCTGGATTTCCAGCTGTTGGGGATTGTTTCCATTGTTATGATTTTTTGGAACAATTAGGTGATCTCCAGTATTGAATTGTGGCTTATGATCCCTTCTTCATCCGCAGACTTTCTGTTTTTTAGTCTATTTGTTGCCTCTGTGACTTGGTCTGCGGTTATTAATGTGTTGATTAGCACCCGTAGACAAGTCGCGCGTTTCAGTGGAAGTTGTTCCTGTGCTGTAGAGTTGTTGAAAGTGGTCCATCCATTTTTCTTAGCTAACGTTGATAATTGAGACATGTTCATTGATTTCTTTCTTCATGCCCCTTATTTTCCAGATTCCAGATTCTTTTTATATCGTTTTCCATGCCACTGCTTAGTCTCTTGTAGCATTCTTGTTTGATCCTTCTAATGCTTGCATTGACTGAGTTACAAGCCTCCCGGTATTTTGTACAGTTTTCTGGGGATGGCTTATCCCGGCATTGAGTATATGCATCGCGCTTTTCAGCTGCCAATTGATTTCACCTCCTTTGTAATCCAGGGTTTTGTTTTCTTCCTTGATCCGCCCTAGATCGTTCTTTTGGCGATTGCTTCCCCCGTCGCGTTTTTTTATATTCTTCGTAATTCTTGCCCAACGAAATGTTAATCACGATTGCAATAATTAGAAAGAGAAAATGAAGAATGCCTCCGACAGGACTTGAACCTGCAATCTCCGTATGTTATGTACGGAGGGTTACCAATGATTATTTGTTCATATTGATATGTTAAAGGCAGTCATTCTTCAAGGCAATATAATAGTAGTAGTGCTTTCGAGAATATAAACATCTCTTATCTCTTAGTGAGTTATGATAGGCAACTAAAATGCCGCCTTGAAATATAAGCACTACTACAAGGAGAAATAGATGAAAATAATTATCAAGTTATGGCGTTTGGAACATTTTCGAATTTTCATATTGAAATGAATACATTCATAATGAATATTCAGTAAGCAATCCCATAAATATGCAACTTGGAAACAGCTTCGGGGCTGGCTGGTAACAACAAAATAGGGAAGCAACAGCTGCAGTAACATATCGTCAATTAAATCAACAGAAATATCTCGGTTAATATTTGTATCAAACAGTTTAGGTTTAAATCTATTTAATATTTTTCATTATTATTTATAAATTAAATGATATTTGAAACAATACGAGATATTTATAACAATGTATGCTAATTAATTTTAATAAGCAATAAGTATATTAACCACCCAGTAGAAGTTAGTAGAATCGCTCCAATCTGGAATGATATGATAACAAATTACTTTTTTCTCATTCCATCTGTTAATTTGCGGTGCAAGTAAATGACCGCATTATTACGGGTATCCCTCGCTTAACGCGGGCTTGACAAATACGGGTTTGGTTGCCGGGTCAAAAGTTTTATCACCATGTTACGGCAACCACATTAGTTTATGTGATAGAAAACTTTTAACTTGGCCAACCTACTCGAATGGAATTAGTATGTTCATAGTTACCCAGAACAAATATTCTGTAAGAATGTCGGACCATTGGCCTACACCCGATCAGCGACAATGCTGGAAAACGAATAAGAAATACATTTCTTAATTATGGATTATTTAAACCTTAACGAAAAAAGAGACCTGAATGATCGTTGCGCAGTCGACAAGTACTTCGACTGTCGGAAGATATTTTCCAATAGTTAAGATAAAATTCAGTAACTTATTGTAAAAAAGATATCTCGTACCAATGAAGTTGGTCTATAGATGATATCATAAGAAAAGGGGTATTCTCAGGAGTGAATTGATATCAAATTTAAAACATAGCCACAGCAATTGGCCTTTTTAGAACCAGTTGGACAGAAGTGGAGATGGAACAAAATCCTGGAAAAAAACAACATTGTCAGAACAACAAGGCTTTAGGAAAGGCAGGTCGTGCAACGAAGCAATATTCATCATGCAACTAATAAAAGAATTAATAAAAGAACTAATAGAAGAAAGAAGAAATTGTATGTTACGTCGACTTAAACAACGCATTTGATAGGATAAAAATTGATGATGTAAGCTGTATTCTTCACAAACGGAATATCCCCATTGATGTCATAGAGGGCATTTATACAAAAATAATTTATAAAAAAATTCTACTGATGGAAAATCAAGAGACAAACCAGCTCATCGAAATTGGAAGAAGTGCCAGACAAGGGGAGTACCTATGTCCTCTATTCTTTAACCTGGTGATGGATGAAATAATTAACAAATCGCGACAATGTGAAGGATATAATATGGGACAAAACAACATGAAAATTAAATATTAAATGCTGCGCATACTTAACCAATCCGCCAATGCATACAATATGGAAATAGCCCCTCACAAAACCAAGTGGATGGTCTTGGCTTCACAGCCAATCCGCTGCAAACTTGGGGTAGACAGTACAGTGATAGAACAAATAAGCGAATACCTGGTAATCACAATATCGAACTACAGATACCTAAAGGAAGAAATTAGCATAGAAGTTGATAAAGCGAACAATATATCTGGAGTCCGATGAAATTACATATAGAGCAACAAGCTCATAAGAACAGATACAAATATTAGCGTCTACAAAGCCCCAGTAAGACCAATAACTCCCGGCAATATCTGTGACAGAAAGGCTTCTGAACACTCCTTAAGCGATGGAATTAGCAACGTATGGATTCGATGGAACCTACATATAGACCACATGGACGACAGCAGAATAGTCAAGATCGCAAGAGACAGATCACCGAGAGGCAAAGAATCTTTGGGATGACCCCGCAAGAGGTTGAGTGATCAACTTCGGGATGAGCACTGAAGATGAACAGACCAAATTACCTATCAAGGACGAAGAAGAAGATATTCTTAAATTTTTAATAATAATATCACATATTTTAATGTCTATCGACGTCTGTGGGTCTTTCCGACATGGATATGTTTTATTATTATTTTTATTTGTATGTTTTTTTGTATTGTTGTTATTTATAAGTATGTTTTTTGTGTTTATACAATTGTTTGTTGGGTGAGGTTGGGTGTTGATGTATATGTGGTTGTTGTGCTTGAGAGTAGTTCTCGCAGTGAATTTCAGGTGTCAGTAAAGTGTGAAGTTGAATGTTTGAAGTTAGATGTTGTTGAGTGTGTCCCTCATCTATGTGCAACCATGGCAACATCAAATAGTTGAGCCTATTCATTGCACTTATATAACATTTTTTAACGTATGACATTGTCATAATTTAGTTGATTTACATTATGAGTATTATTATAAAAATATTCTTTCTTTATATAAGTTATATACTAATTGTGGGCGGACTTAAACTAGACGACTACTGCCTGTCTGAACCAAGGGGAACACCCTGCAAAACCAGATGCCAGCGCGCACGACGCTGCTATAAAACAACAGACAAGCTCATTGAGTTGACCCACCTAGAGCGTATGACGATTCTGCGTCGGTAAGACCGAAACCTATCTACCTTCGAGGCTCCTCGCCAAAAACGTGATCATTGTCTTTTTCAGACACAATGAGCTGCGTAATCAAGTAGCGTTAGGTCTTCACAAAAAGCACAACATTCCCATGCTTCGGGATATGAAGATCTTTTCATATGACCTTGAGTTGGAGTTCCTCGCTTCCTGCTGGATACATCAGTGTAGTAGTGAACCTGAGCCGGCGGAGATACGACTCACATTTCAACGCCAACCGTACAACCAAAATAATTACAGGCTGTTCACAATTCAGCCGCGGGATAATCCCGGAATTTTACTTAATCGAGCCATCGATATGTGGTTTGACCAATGGCCCATGCTGAATTACTCTAGCGTTGATAAAGATTTTCTGAATAATGTGACTAATGTTGAACAGATTATTGCGCCGAGTACGCAGTATGTAGGATGTGCAAAATTGCATCATAGAATTAGAAGTAGGCTGAATTCGTCGGTGCTGTTTCATGCTTACACTGTTGTCTGTAACTATGAACCACCATCAAATTTCCATGAGAAAATAGCGGTGATAAATAACCTCGAGAGTACTGAACCTTCTAAGAATATAACAGAAGTAAGTAATTATTTTTGTAAGATAGAGCATGCAGAAATGTACACGTCATTATGTGGACGCTACAGGGAACTAGGTGATGATGATTATATGTCACCCATTAAGTTCCCAATGGAGTCAAAGGACAATTCTAATGTAATGAAAAATTTCTGCTTTAGGTATTTTCTTCATATTATTTTGTTGTCATTAAATTGTATGGTAATGTATTGAAATCGGTTCTTTGCTATTAAAGATCCTTATATTAATGTGCACCGTATGAACTAACTATGACATGTGTAGGGTTTCTGTCTGACTCGGATTTACCCGAACGCAAAAATCAAGGGGGTCAATATAAGTGGGAGTGGCTCGAGAGAGAGCAAGGGTGATTCCTGAAGGATCTAATGAGGTTAATGAGATCAACACCGAATTATAAAATCCTACTGGAAACCAGAAGAATGAGAATTGAGTTCGAGTCTAAATGTAGAGTAATAATGTAAATGTCTAGCCAAGTGGCGCAGTGGTCTGGTCTATGGCTACTGACCACGAGGTCCCGGGTTCCATTCTCGGTGGGGATGCATATCAAAGTGAATTCTTCTTCTTATCAATAGTATTAGCCTCTGTTATAACTAATTACATTGAAAAAGAATTGAATAGAGCTAGTGACTATAGTAGTCGATGCTCGGTAAACTCAAACAAAAAAATGTAAGTAAGAAGAAAGACTAGTGAGACTGGGAGAAGAGCGTATTGTGAGGCAGGTTTGGATGACAGGATTGAGTGATAAGGCGAATGCATGTGGGCAAGAGAGAAAAAAGATGTTTGAGTCGGGCGGATTATCGAAGACGTGGGGTGAGGCAGATATGTGACACCCCATTCTCGGGAGTAAGTAAAAGGGGTAATGAGTATGAGAGTTCAGGAAATAGAAGAGCAATACATACTGTGTGAAGGAGGCCAGAATATATTGGATGCAGAGAAAGGGGAGCAGCGGAAAAGGTGACCCCAGAATGAGCAAGGTGTTGTTCGGAAGAGACAGGATGGAAACTATATTGATGGGAACCGAATTTCGGAAGTGTATACTAGGTGAGGAGGGATGTGATACTTGGGAGCACTTAACATGGTAATGAATCGTATGGTGGTTAGGTTGGAAATTGTATGCTGCTTTTATATTTGTATTCTTGTAGTTTTATCGAGGTGATTTTTCGTAGATCCCTTAGTCTGAATTATTCACTGATCTCCTATCGGATCTCCTGAAGATAGTCAATAGGACCCAGTGACCAGTATTGAGACCAGTGACATTTTTCATCTCGTTTCTTGTAAGGTCGAGTACATTACTGAAACTATGAGCATTATCTGGCTGTGTGTCTGAGAGAGATGGGATAAGAAAAGCAGGAAATAAACCGGACATTGTTTCAAGGTTGCAGAGTCATTGGAACACATAAATAATCGGCACAGTCAAAGTAACGAAAGTTTTGAGACACAACCTCCATGGCATAGACCTGAGGTTACCAAACTGGGAGCCGCATGATAGTCTCAGGGGTGGCGCGAGAATATAAGGGGAAATCCTCGTTGGATCATTACAGTATACGTATATTATGACATTATATTGTCAAGAAAACATAAAAAGGAGACGTAGCTATACAAAGCTTGGAAACCTCTGGAAGTATAGACTATTTGGCAGCCGAGAGTGTGGGTGGGCTACCAAGCAATTTCGAAACTCAATCTGCACATAATCTTCCTCCTTCAGATATTTTCGGCTCATATAATTTATAATTGCATTTATTTTACTAGAAAAAGTTATGTTACTTTATAAAGGTACCTTAATAAATACACGAATTATTTTCAAATAATGATTCGGCACACAAATATTATGGCCCCTACTATAGATGATTACATGGGTAGACAAAAACCGTATCTACCTATAGTAGCTTTCAAATTTCAAGCGTGTAAATAAAGTAACGATGTTCATATGCAAATTTGCAGCGAGATTTTCATGCGAGAAAAATTGGCTTACGTGCAGTCCGCACTGAAGCTCGCCTGGAACAATGAAAATGCAAGAATTCAAAAACGATTTGTGACTGTGTGCCGACATCCTGCCGCGGCTGCAGGCGCGACGAACAACAGCACGGAGCATTGATAACCGTGGATGTGAGAAATTCAAATGATAACACGTGTACAATGTGTGCGACCGCGTCCCACTGAAATATTTCCAACACGTATCACGTTTGCAAGCGAGCAAACACCCGCTGCAATATTTGCACATTCTAAATTCGCTCACCTATACATGAACTCGCTCACATATTTTTTGTTCAAGTTTGCAAATATTATTAGTTTAATGTCACTTTATCATGTACGTGTCTCGACGATTGCTGATTACGACCGAAATGTATAATTTAATAACACGCTTATGAATTACATGCAGTCGAAGTATAACATCGCTACTATAACGAAGTTTTAAAAAAAATGCAGAGAGAAAATGTATTATGTTATATCCCGCTACTGTTGCTGCTTTTATCCATATCTGCAGTAGCCTTAAATATCGAAGATTATTGTGAAGTCAATGTTGCTACAACGCCTTGTTCAACAAAGTGTAGAAGAGCGGCGAGATGTGGAAATACCAGCGATGTATATTCACCTTTAACACTCGAAGAAAGAGAAGAGGTTCTAAATGCGTAAATATATTTCATTTTAACTTATTATGTACTGGAGTAATATTACATCCTAACATGTCCTCTTCTTATATATGCTCTTGCCTTCCACTCTTTCTATCTGGATTCCGATCCTCCCAGCCTCTATCAATATCTACATTTAGTAGAGGGGAGTTCTCACTTTCTGAAGTAAGAGCTATATTAGATTATAATTACAAATTTAGGCTACCAAATATCACGCCATTTGATACAATAAGTCGAAATAAAAAAAAAAGATAACAATAACTTCATCACTTTCAGACCTCAAACTTATCCTATCCCTACCCAATGACGTTCTTACTTTCTTTCACACCACCATTCTTAAAGTGGTAACCAGACCTCCACCCTTTACTCCAGACAATCTAAGAAAAAATTTCTCCCAATCCATTGTGACCCTAGTTATCCTGGCTTCGCACCTTCACATTCCTTAATCAGATGCTTCTAAGTGTCCATCCCCCTCATATGTGTACTGCATATTTCGACCAGCACAGATCTTCCTGCCTCTCTCTTCGGATCCACACCGAGCCATTGCGAGCAATAGCTTCTCACTCCTTGAAGTACATGACCTCCGGCCAATCACCTGCACTCTTTCCAACCCTGGATTATTGGGTTGTAGGGCTCCGCATGGGCTGCCCTTGCCTAACTTGCTCCTCGATCTTCCTCCGTCTCGCCGTTTTCTCCAACGAGGCCTAAGCAGTCTTTCATTCGTCGCAATCATTTCCCATTTTATGCTAATTCTACCTACTTCCTGGAGAACCATTCATGCTGGAGTCAATTTCTCCAACGTCATTAGGCTCTTTAGGCTCTTTAGTCATTAGGCAACTTTTTCCACTTATGCAACTGTTAAGGATCGGAGTCCTTTACTTGATATGGAATGTTGCTTCGTGAAACGCATGGCAACACGACCAAGAATTGGGGTACTTAACGTGCGAGTTAATTTCGAATTACAAATTCTGACCCAACCAAAGTCTACCAAGTTATACTCAAAACTCATCTAAACAATACTACGATACCATCAAACTCCTACTTTCTTGACCTAATATTGAATACACAAAAACAGACATCTATTGAAAACAAAAATTACGAAAAAAAACAACTACCTTTAGCACAGCTGTAAAAACTCTAAACACACGAATATAATAAACATTCAACCAAAATTCACATGATAATTAAAATTTCAAACCATTCGTATCATAAATATTACAATAATATGAAAAATAATCACACACAACACAAACCACATACTTCCACAGCATACATCCAAATGGGCCACATGCATTGAATATTTCCACAGCATTATCCCAATGCCCAACCGATACCTTCCCTCATTTATTCATAACTCTTTCCCATGCTCACCTGGTATTCCCATATGGTGCCAACTGCACATGGTCCTAAACTGATAGTCGAGGCACATAAACACCTCATCTTTCTCAAGCATCATTTCATTCCATTTCTTTCATTTCATGCCTACTGATCTGCTCCTTCCACCATACAAGCGAAACTACATTCACTTGGTTTTATGCGCATTCAGCATCAGATCTGTCTATACATAACTGTTCACACCTTACTAACCTAGCCCACCCACTCTTGAGCCACCAAATATATACTTTAATCCATACGACTTTACTTAAGCAGCTTCTCTAGGCCTCCACTTCTACAAATGTCTACCACCATAGACTGTGACTGTGTAAATATATGGATTTGCAACAGTTACCTCCTTTACTTCATTCGAAACGGATGTACCATACTATTCTCCAATCGAGTTATCATCATAACCAATACCCTTTCCTCCAGCTACCAAATTCGTTCAGATCCATACTTTTTGGACTAGATATTTGTAAATTTATTACCACGATCAATCAGCCGATTTTCCTCTCCTCACTGCTCACTGGGACATGCATTTCGCTTGTACCTTTACATCAGTAAAAACTTCGATACCCGGAATAAGATGTCATAATATATGACAATATAGGTATACATTTAATTTTTTTCTATTTTTAGAAAATATCAACTATATATGCAAATTTGTTACTAGCAAATCATCACAGCTATTTTTTAAAATGTGTTTTGTTATAGACATAATTCCTATCGAGAGGCTGTAGCTCTGGGAAATTACTCCTCTAACCATTTGCCGCCATGTGTAGGTGGCATACGCGCACTATCCTATTCCCTTGAGCTTGAGTTCCTCGCTGCGTGTTGGATCAATCAATGTGAATTCGCACACGACAAGCCACGATTGAACATCAACGGTGAGAATCTTGGACAGAATTTGCACCAGGTATACTCGAGCTCGGAGTTGGGATGGAAGCCGGCATTTATTGAAAATGGTATTGGTAGTTGGTTCAAAGAGTATCAGTTATTAACATCCGCAGATGATGGTCTAATAGAGAAGTTCCGCTCTAGGAAAGGGGTTGGACATCTCACAGCAATGTTATGGGGAAATACGATGTTCGTAGGATGTGCAAAAATGCATTATATGCAGCCAAGGCGAGGCAATCCAATTCTTATGGATCACTCTTATAATTTGTATTGTAACTACTGGCCGCATGGCAATGTGATAGGTGCGTCAGTGTACAAGGATAAAATATGTGAACACTTCAACGATCAATGGCCGTATTTATGTGGAGAGACACGACCAATAGAAGTGGACACCTTTATAATGCCCAAAATTGGAGCATCTGCAGATTCGGGACAGGCAAATGGGCGTGGAGGAAAGAAATCTTCCGGAAAACTACTTATGGCACCTGCGGTTATTCTTCATAGTATCTTTAGGAGATTGGTTACATGAATTTTTGGTTGTTTGGTTATTACAGAAATAACCAATTCATTCATTTTGAGGAATTTAGTACATAATTATAGAATTATCGTGGAAAATATCTTTCCTTTGGACAATAATGAATCACTAAAATGTTATATATACTTGTAGTTAATTGCTTCTATTCAGTTATGTCTGCCAATACCATTGGCAACGAGAAGGAGGATCTTAAAGGAATTTTACCTGTCCGCGACGCGAGAAATCTTACTTAACAAGCTATATGTGCTCAAACCTAACGACAGTACTATCTCGCATGTTGGAACTTCATTACTTCTTATTCTTCTTGTTTCTGTTCCTCCTTCAGTTAAGTTTTAAGAGGGCACCCCATCTTTTACGATGACCTAGGGTCCAAGGGATCATTTTTCCACATAACGGTCTATTTTTCGGGCTATTTTTGTTTCATTCATCTTCCCAATGTAGTCTATCCATTAATATTTTTGATAAACCTTGTTGAGTGAGGTGCTATGATCATACATTTTATTACAAACTTAATTAAACAATTGTACAATCTTTATTGAGAATTATGATTAAAACTGTATTATGATTAAGCCATCGATAACGACATAGAAGCGGATTGCTACCCTCTTCTATGCGCATGCGCATTGTCTAATTTTATTCTCGATATATTAATTTATATTAAGGTTATGTGATACTTCCAGTATTAATAAAATCAAGTCAACAAATAAGGAAACAAAGAAGGCTTCGTTTGATATTGCATCAAATTAGCATGTCAACCGTCAAAGGCTGTAATGTGAAGTGCGATTAATTTATTTACTGTATTTCATGTTTTTTTTAAGAGATGCATGTTTACTTGTGTTTATTCTTTTTGGGCGTGTTAATAAATGTGGAAAGCGTGCTTGGAGTGAGCCTAGATGATTACTGCAAACATGATAGTGGGAACACGCCCTGTGCCACGGAGTGTTATCGTAGTCAATGGTGTGGTGAGACCGACGACGGCTACGAGAATCTCACAGACGAGGAGCGCGAGGAAGTCCTAAACAAGCATAACCAATTACGCCAGGAGGTGGCCAATGGTGATCATGCGAGCAATAATCTACCGAAATGTGATGGTGGCATAAACGTGCTATCCTACGACAAGGAATTGGAATTTCTTGCTGGTTGCCATATTAAGGCTTGCGACTTCAATCACGATAAGGTACGACTCACTGCAAAGGGAAAGAGTTGCGGACAGAATTTGTATATGAAGATCACTAGCAAAGATGTTGGTTTTTCAAAGACATTCTTGGAAGATGGCGTGCAATCATGGTTTAATGAGTATAAAAAATTGGGCTCAGATGCGCCGATTAAGAAGTTTGGTAGTGCCAAGGGAATAGGTCATCTGACGGCTGTCCTATGGGGTAAAACCTCGTTTGTAGGTTGTGCCAAGTTTCATTATATCCAATCATCTAAGCACTACTACAGCCTGTTTTGCAATTACCTGCCGGCGGGAAATATGAAAGGTGCACCAGTATACAGTGATGGGTCTTGTGAAAAAGGATCGTCATTTGGAGCTCTCTGTGGGGATATTCGCCCAATATCTGACGACAAATTTACTGCGCCTATTGATCTCAATCATGGTTATACATTTGGGATATTATCCATAATCACATATATTTTTTGGATTTTTTTTCTGTTGCTCTTATAAGAAGTTATCTAAAATGTGCAATATAAATGAATAAATTCTTAATGATATGGATGTTTATTTGTACCTTAGTTTACTTACGTTTTTCCATCTTTCCACATATTAGTACTTTTGTCATATTGTCATATTTTACTAGAATTCAGCCAGTATCATTTGACCCTTCTGGGGCGTCAGTAAAATGCAAGTATTTTTATTGCAAGGAGGTATCAATATAGAATACTACAAGTATACTACAAGAATATAGAAGAATTTATAAGACGTAAGCAGCAAAGGTGGTGAAGGCACGCCCAAAACTAAAGTTAAATAGGTATGGGAATCATTCTACAAAGGGGAGAAGTGGTAGACCTACAAAGACATTGGATCGTGTTATCAACGAAATAATAATGAAAAAGTGAAAGACAGTACAAGCACCAGGGTATCTTGCAAAAACAAGACAAATTGTGCAAGCCTCTTACATGTCACACAAACAATCTGACTTACCACCAACCATTTTTAAATTATGGATGCTGCGAACAACTCGCCTGTTTACAACATCAACCTTAGACGAAAACGCCGTAGGTCCTTCATTTTAGCAGGATCCGAACTATACATTCGTAGAAAGTAATGTTTAAGCAGCGGAAAGAAGTTGACACGTCGAAGTATGGATTGTGACTAAATTTATTTACAAAAATATTACACCACCTCGACGGAGGTTAACTCCTCCAACTTCCCACATCGTACATCCCTTTGTACCACTTTTGTGGCCTACCTTCGGACAATCCGAGTAAATCCCGCTTACCACTCGCTTACTCTCTCTCTCTCTCTTTCTCAAGCTCTACTAGGTGTGCCACGAAATGCCACCCATAGACACAGGTTTGCTAAAACATCTGCGCTGCACATGTTGCCAAGCGCACGACGAGCCTACTCAGTCTGAGGTCGTTAACGCTGAGAAGGTGCTCTCGGACGTGCTTGAACCAAACACCATCGGATCGTCTACGCTTTCCCGAATCGCTAAATGCGCACAACGTAAGTCTCTGACAATTACACTCTTACTTTTCAAAAATCATCCTTATCTTTCAAACATCCATACTATGAGGGAATCAGGGGATCCCAAGAAATCAAACACACTCACCCAAGTCTCGGATGGAACTGTCTTTATTTGGCGCAAGCATGGTGCTTTTATACAAGAATGGCTCACCCCTTGCCTCTCTACGACTTTCTGAGGCGTCACCGTCAGCAATCGCCGTGAGTACGCGCCAACCCACAGTAACGGCTGTTGCTGACGAGTAACACCTGCATCCACATCTTAACAATTTCTAACCGATTTCAATCGATTTGTTCTTTGTTCCTTGCAAACATGCCTCATCGTATCCATCGGTTCTCGACACCGGATGTAATCTTGATATTTAATAGTAATGGAAGTTGACGAAAACGTACCATCTGCATTTCAGATCCGCAACATCTTCAATTTTAATGAGGAATGTATGGGCATTTTTTGACTGGATTCGATTTAAACAAAAAAGGTGATATTAGGAAATGAGCATATTCACACAGATCATTGTAGTTCACATCATCGACGGGCACATCATCGTGGAGACATTTCATCGTCAGCGTCGAAAAACATGAATGGTTACTTTAATTACTATAAAAACTTACAGTATTAATCTTTATTACATTAGCTACCATATTCGTGGTAAATATTTGAAATAACTATTATAGTGTTTGAAAGCCACCGATTTGAACCATTGATGATCTGACCGAGGCGATGATATGAACCAAGATGAACAGCCCTAAACCCGAAAATGAGAATATCATAACGGCAGAAATAAGAACATACCAATGGTGATAGATTTTTTACTTGCACATCATATCTTACAAATAATTATTAATGCATAGAGAAAACTGTGAAAATCTCAAGCCATAGATAAAAGAAGATTGTCGGCATTGCATTAACCTTTCCAGATGAATGAATATCTTGTTCAGTATAAACTGGCTCACTCACTAGATCTGTTACACCTCCACATAAATGAGGGAAACGTCTATTGCGATTGCATTTAAACGGATGCGTGTCATAAATTTTTGCCCCTTTTATATTGCCAGCTTGTAAGTAGTTGCAAAACAAATGGAAGCACTCCTTCCCGTTGGGCATCTTAAACACTCCCTTTCCACATCCAACTTTAGTAGTCTTCGCCCAAATTTGAGCTGTGAAATGTCCGCTACCTGGAACTTTGTACCAACCATCCACAATACGCGGATGCTCAGACAGTAATTTATATTCTTTGAACCAGTTCAACATTCCGCGTTCCATGAATTCATCGCCAACTGATTTGAACGTGTTGGACGTACAGTGTTGGTGTAGATTCTGACCGAATTTGGTTTTACCATCGGTTCGAACATGCACATCATGCCACATATTACACTGACGGAGCCAACACGTTGCCATAAATTCGCACTCAGCATCATAGTTCAGTGCATTCATGTTGGTCGCAGGTGGAAAATTTGCACTTATATAATCCCCGCGCGCAATTCGTTCCCGCATTAAATTGTGCAAGTCTAAGAGATACTGTTTCTCGCGGAGGGTAAGGGTGTTATCAAATGAAGTGACTAATTTACTACAATTTGACCCTATTGTACATTTTGTTATACACGGAGTATTCTCGGGATAGTTTGGAACACAATATTCCTTGAATTCCTGATTCCAATTATAGGCCATTGTAGGGGTTCCCAGAAGTAATAGTAATTCAAGAAGGACAACAAAACGGTTGTTCCACATTTTTGCATCAAATTTCTTCTTCTTCTTGCTGATTTATGGATATTGGTAACAAGGCCATCTAAACCAGAATTTACTCCACACAGCACATTTCTTATCTTTTCGTACAATAATTTCTCTAAACCAATTTCTCTAAACCAATCTAAAATCAATTTTGACATAACTGTCTTTGCAAAACTGACACCAATCGGAAATTATTGACGGTTTAACTGAAAATATCCATGACTTGTTAATCTGTAAATTGCGATTTAAATTTAGAATGATGAAATTTGTTGTTTTGTTTGTATTATTCTTGGTTCACTCATCCTATTCTAAACGTTGGACACATAACTGGAATGCTGATTTCAAGGATTATTGTGACGATAACCTAAACACACCTTGCGCTACAGAATGCAAGATCGGACCAAATTGTACTGAACCCAAGTCGGATTTCAATAATCCGCTTGCTCCAAAAGACCAGCAATATTTACTGGATCTTCACAATCTTATTCGTGAACGAATTGCGCGTGGCGATTATGCGAGTGTGCACTTTCCACCAGCGTTCAACATGGAAGCGTTGAACTACGACCAAGAGTGTGAGTTCATGGCGCAGTGTTGGATACGACAATGCAATATGTGGCACGATGTGCATAAAAAGACCAATGGATCAAAGTTTGGTCAAAATCTGCACGAATTCAAAACGTCGGGATCATTCAAAAAAGTAGATGAATCGTTTATGGAACGAGGCGTATTGAACTGGTTTAAGGAGTATAAGTTACTCGGAGAACACCCACAAATCGTAAATGGATGGTACAAGGTGCCAGGAACCGGACATTTTACTGCTCTGATATGGGCAAAGACCAAGCATGTGGGATGTGCTAAAGTTCTTTATAAAGATTCCGTAGGCAGGGAAATTTTTCATCTGTACTGCAATTACTTTCCAGCTGGGAATATCAAAGGAGCTAAAATATACGATGTTGATTCGAATAAAAAATGCGAGCGCAACTCTCGTTTTCCACATTTGTGTGGAGAAATTGAGAATTTGGTGAAACTCGATGGTACCGAACACATGGGACCGGAAATTGGTGTACTTGTTCTAATCAGTTTAATGTATATTTGGTTCGTATAAATTTGCTTATTGTCATTTAATCCGGAAAAAATATAACAAATAACCTAACAAAATTGTTTAGTTGAATAAAATATTTGAATTTAACATAATCCATGTTTCTATTGATGTGAATATAAGTGTAAATTATATTCACAAAGTCACGGACCTACCTCAACCACTGCCAAGGCTCAACTGCCACGCTTTGCGCATTAATTATTTGCTGATTTAAGCATTATACACTAAGCGCTAGAGTTTGAGTGCGCGTTAATTATCTCTCATGCATTTTTATATGTTACTTTTATATGGCAAGGGACTACAATGTTGAAGTATGACAATGATTAACCTCTATAAAAAAGGGGTGCAACCGAGTGGTTCGTGGTCGAGGTTGGTTAGAGCTGTCGTAGATATCGTCTGCCGCCAAAAAGAGGCGGTCAGTTACAACCTCCCGGACTGGTACTTCGCATGATGTATCTTGCAGATGGTGCAGAGTCGAAGGAGTAGGTTGTAGAGACACTAAAAATGCGAAACATTCACAACTGAGGTTCCTAGGCTCTTCGTTGTTGTATACTCGATGTGGCGGCGCGGCGTCTTCAGATGTTTCATTCTTATTGGAACCTTGATAGTTGAAATGTGGATCCAGGTTTCCACCGTGTTCTTACCCGACTTGTTTCATTGTATCTACGTGGGAGAACACCATTCTGAGTTGATGACCAAATTGCCCACTTCATGTGTTTGGAGAAAACTACCTTGTTTTTCTGCTGCTCAAATAAACTCCTCACCAACCCAGACTCGGTGCTGGATCTCATGGCGCCACTGATGTGGAACTTATTTCCACCATATGTACTTCCCACCAGGCCCAATTAATGTTTGCTAATGCAGCCTCCTGGATCCTTGATCTCTAGATCGAGTTTCGCATTTTCATCTTCTATTTCTCTCTTTGGTCTCTTTGGTATTTTTTATCCTCATACGGAGCTGATACAATTATTGATTCTGTTGGAGTTCCATTCTTCAACATCCTGATGCCTCCGACCTCGAATATATGTGCTGAAATCACTTCTTGTTCCCCTGGACTTTGACTGATTTCTTCTTGTATTTTTCTTTGACGGACTCGCTGCTCTTGATCTCTGTTTCTCCATTATATTTTATTTCTTCTTTATTGGGCATAATTGGTTTGGTGTTTATTTTGTCCGACACCGTGGTAGTTGTGGATTCTGTTGGAGTAACATCCTCCTCGGGCCTCTTCTCTGGACGTCGAATTTTTGCACTAAAATTTCTTCTTCTGGACTTTGAAAAGCTTCTTTTTCCATATTGTTAGGTTCATTGGAACCATATTCTTCATCACGAATCGTACCCTTGATATTT
Organism: Weissflogia rhopalogaster; assembly: GCA_019419845.2. Lineage (NCBI taxonomy): Eukaryota > Metazoa > Arthropoda > Insecta > Coleoptera > Staphylinidae > Weissflogia > Weissflogia rhopalogaster. Next base: position 19,561 of record WSZQ02076233.1, read on the forward strand.
GCATCACATATCTCACCCTTGCTCTACTATGGTGACGATAATTCTTACACTTT
>WSZQ02076244.1:0-19608 GCA_019419845.2 Weissflogia rhopalogaster
TATATATAGTGAAACGGGAACAACCATTTCCTGATGTTGATAGGTTATAATATATTTATTATCATCTTCAGGCGTACTCTGGTATGTGGGTCCTCAAATTCAGAGGTACCGAAGATCAGATTGTATTCATGATAAATTACATTAAATCAAAAAGAAAATGATAATGTCTCCGACCGGATTTGAACCGGATATCTCTAAATGTGTAGTACGGTGCGCTACCAGTACACACATAACGGCGAGTACGCACATAAGGACTACATGTGCTATTTATAGGACAGCGATTTTTAGGAGCAACAGGAGCATAGACTCTGCATTGATCCATTATCATGTCTACTAGACCGCCTAAGGCACATCTCAGAGAACTGATAAACTTAATCCAAAAAGGCGTGATTTTCAATATTCCTTCATTTCTTAACTAGATGTTATTAGTACAAGCTATTCCAATATAAATCATAACACTACATAACATTATTGGTCAATATTTTAATACGAATTTCATTGATTCACACGAAAAATTGTAAAGCTAACACTACTTTTACGAAAGTGCCGTTTATGAAGAGATATTAACTAGAATATTATGATTTCACCTTTGACGAATAACTGCTCTCAAGCATTTCGATTAATAAAAACGGAACAAATTTTATTCATTACGGTCAATTCCACGAAATACATGTGGGAATTTAGTGGCTCGCCATCGCACTAATTGGCAATTTGTTCACCATTTCCTTCAAAAGTCCGTATCAATTTTCCTGGCGCTGGTTTTATTTAAAACGGTATTCACGAATTAAGGCAATCAAAGCAATCACACCGTCACACCCTGACCCGCAGACATGCCTCGTGAATGATGATGGGCGATGTGTGGTGCCAATTGCCCGCCGTTCTAATTATTTCCTTCTTTATTTACAAATACGCGCACTTTACAACCGCGAGCTCACTGTTCCGATGAGCATCTCGTGTTGGGCTTGCGGTGGGCGCACAAAAAACGCGAACAGAAACATGGCGAAATATTTGCGCTTTTGCTGGCTAAAAAGCAAATGAAAGCTGTCGCAGTAGCAAAGATATCGTATGTGTGTTTATGGGCGAACGGTTAATGTTTCCGGCAATTCTTCAATGAAATGACGTCAGCTCGATGGTTTAGCTGCGGCGGCTATGGGTATGAATGAATTCTTTTCGAAACGAAAGTAGTCGACGCGAAGCGCTACCAAACCAGTGCTGGAACGCGAAGATTCTGACCACTCTGAAGTTAACTACAAAACTTATTCCTAGCTACAAAACTTTTTAAGCCTCTGGAGAAGGTCTAACAATAAGAAGAAAATGACAAAAATCGTGGACCTGAGTGTTCTAAGTAACAAGTGCGACATTCAGAATCATACCTTCCTTATGAAACACTAACATATTTTTGTAGCTAGATTTTGTAGTTAACTTCAGAGCGGTAGATTCTAATGGAATTTAAACTACAAAGTTTACTTTTTATCTACATTCTTGCAGAAAGATCAGTAAGATTGAACAGTAGAAAATTTCATGGTATAAATTAAAAATTTTCAATTTGTAGTAAAAATAAAATTATTACTTTTTTCTTTCATACCTTTTGAAAGGTTAGTTAATTTATAGCCGTTTTTCTAATTATATATTATTACGATGAATTATCAGATAATTAAATCTTTAATTAGTATTGAAGTGGCTGTATGTTGTTTGCACCCTACAATGTCCTTTAATAGGATGCGTATTTGATATTTAGTGCGCACGCGAGGAAATGGCACGTCTCCTCCAAGCCGTCACATCCGCACTTTACCAGTCCAATTAGCGCACCAAACCAAAAACCAGCAACCGTCTTCGATATAATTAATATGTGAAAATATTAAACATTCTTGTAATTCTGCTTAACTTAGCAAAATGCCCGGAGCTTCATGTACCTATTAAATCACTCCTTTCGCACTTTGAACGACGGTCCTGCCTGCCTTCAGGTTTGGCACTGGCCGCACAACCAAACGGAAGGTGATAAATTAAAATTAGTTAGCCGACATTGCGTTCGTTGCCAATTATAAACGTGGTCCAGCATGTGGAAAACAAAGGAATGCCAGGCATTTGTTAAGTGCCGCCGCTGCATCTGAATAAATCGCTTTCTGGTGCTCGCTCGGAAGCTGAGGGAGTGGGAGCGCGCTGCTGGACGGTCTCAAAACGCGTCTGCAGTGCTGCCATGCCGCATAGAGAAGGACTTTTTCCATTCTTATACGGACGACTTTGGATGTTTTATTAGTGGCGCATACATGTGTTATGTACCTACATGCTAGGTGCTGCCGTTGGCCCCGATGTGTGTATGTACCCGAGCGCGAGCCACAAGCACGAAGAGGTTTCGAAAAGTGAGTGGCCACTTTTGGTGGAAGTATGCGGCGTTGTTTGTTGCGTTGCCTTTGACGCCTTCCGAGAATCCGATCCACCCAGCCCAAATCTACATTCGGAACGCCAGAAGCGAGCGACCGAACTGCATTCTTTCCGACACACGAACGAATGTGAACTCTGGAATCGGTTCACCCAAAGAAACGTCATATGTTCTTTTACTGCCGTCACCACGGTGCGGTGGGGGTAACTATTGTATACGCCAAGTCATGTCTAGTTGGTCTAAATGGATTTTAGAACATTTCTTCAAAAACTACATATATTTATGTCGTACATAAATATCATACAATAAGGCTATCACTGGAGATGATGTTTTTGACAGTTTTTTTATTCTGAAAAACTTCACAGAATATAGAAATATAGGTTTGGTTGGACAAGGACCAATAAAAACTCATATTACGATTGCTGAGCTAAACTTTGTGACATGGACACCCAAAGCAATGAATTCTTTGGACGGAAAATCGAGAGACCCATCTTAGGCCCACTACTGAAGGGTAACATTTACATTGTCTGATTGTGCAAAAATTCAAAAACTAGGATGGGTTGGATAAATAGTAAGAATAGAAGTGGACCTCATACCAAGCAGGGTTATGAACTGCCAGATGTTGGATAAAAGACCAAAAGGCAGACGTAGAAAGCGGTTAATGGACATAGAAATAGAAAATGCCAAATACATCTTATTGTTAGGCATAGTTAGATGACTGGTAGGGTGTGGCATGCAGTAGAAAAGGGGAGGAAGAAACTGAGAGAGACCAGGGCCCAAATTCATCATAACATCTACTATAGACATAAAATTACTAAAAGAATCGATTGTGACTAGAGGACAAGGATGCCAATTTTCAGTGGAAGCAGAATTGTAATTAGAAATGACTTAAAAAGTCTTCAATCCTAAAACATAGATAGAATAGTGAAACTAATTAATGCACAGATCAATAAAAGATCCTGAAACAAAGGTATTACTAAAATTTTGAGGGACCCCGCCCTTGTACCAAAAATATAACTCCTCTTCTCTCCTGCTGCTGGAATTTTGTATTCGTGTGCAAGAAGCAGTAACAAGCCTTTCGTTTTCGTAACATCACGAGCTCTTTCGGCGCGTGGACATGCAAATGGAGGCCCCGGCTCTGCCGTCGCGTGGTATTTGTCGACAGACATTAAGCTCGCGAGCGCCGCCATGGAATGTCCAATTTAAATAACGTAATTTGTATGCGGTGCGTGCGTTTTGTAATCTTGTATAATGCATATTTGTTAGCCGCGCACTGCTCATAATAAATTTTTTATCGTCGTAAACAATTTCGAGCTTTTGGAGGCTTTCAAATCGCCCTCTTTGTCGTTAGTTGAAGAGCTGTGGTTGGTGGCGGCAGGCGGCGGCAACGCACTGCCCTGATCATGCGCAATGTTCACATCCTGCGAGGGAATCTACCAACCAGCATTTCACCACCCCTATTTCTGAGCGCCTGATACAAGTTTCCTTCAAACCGAACTTTCATACGATTTCTGGTACTAGGAAGGACATTCGGCGTCCTTAAAACAATCAATATGAGCGCCCACGTTTCCGGAAGTTAGGGTGCTACCTGGGTGAAAGTCGTTACACCGGTGTCGAAATCACCTCCGAGTCGTATCACCTAGCCGCAAGCAGGAAGTGCAGGAGCAGGAACGCAGCTCGTGAAAGGGGTGAGCTTGCCGCGATTATCGATTCTGGGGGCAGGTCGTCGATGGTGGCGGCACGAATGCTCTCTGGTTGGCCAAGGGGTGGCAACATTGGCATAATCCAATAACAGCTATTTCCGGGAATTCAGTGAGCGTGTGGGAAAATACACTTGTACCTATATTCAATGAAACTTTTGACTCTCTTCGACTTTCTTAACTTTAGATGTTCTGATATCTTCAATATCCAGATAACACTTTTATGATAAATTGTTTTGCAGTCATTGTAAATTATTGTTAAAAATTACTGCTTCTGCTTATAGAAAATATTATTGATGCAGGAGAATTCATCAAACTGAATAATGTGTAAATAATATGAAATGATTTGTATGTGAATGGAGCATAAATTGTGATAATAATTATAAGGATCAGAGCATAATGATGCAGAACAAGGTACTTGTTAGCTCGCTGGTATTTCGAATAAGAACCGTTGCAGATAATTCCTGGAAAGTTCTTAATGTTTATTAGCAAAGAAACTTGAACAATACGAGAGCGGGAGAGTTGGAGAACAATGATTTCCGTAACCGTAGGGTTGAAGTTATCGATGCGCGTGGTGCGCTGTAAAACTGTAAAATTTTGAAAGAGTCTGTCGTGGAACAAAAGGATGGCATCGTCCGAAGGTAGTTGGTATCAGATCGCCGTCGCGTTTGTGTTCCTTGTTACCTCATGTCTTGTTGGCACGCCGAACGCCTCGTCGGCGGCAACGTGTTGAGCCGTTGAATGGAACGCGATGGAACGAACGCCTTTGGCAGCAGCGGCCTGTGGATCCTTCTCCTCTGAGTTTCTGTGTGTACGTTCGTGTGCGCCAGTGTGACGAGCAAGCACCCTTTTTAAACGATTTTGGAATTATTTACTCGCAGCGCGCCTGTCGAGGCGCTTCTCTTTGAGTCTCGTTTCGGCGTGAACGACTGGCGCCTATCGCGCTCGCCATGGCCCTTGGGCATTCTTCTTCTTCGTCGTCATTGCGCTCATCTGCGTCTTTGACCAGCAGGGTGTCGATGGACCCTGGGTACCAAACGGCGCTACGTTTGCGCGTTACCTCGCGCCGTCTTGACATCGCCCGATAACCAGGCATTCATTCCCCATAAGAAAAATCGATCATAAAATGTTAACACTCCGACTATAATTTCGAGTGTAATTTGTACGGTTTTGTCTCCGTGAGACGTGTTAACTGCCTGAATGAGCAGGGACACTCCTCATCCTCACACTGAACGTTCATCCTCTAGGTGTAGACGTACGAGGACATTGACGAAAATTGAAATTAGTTATAAGATGGTCGTTTTGCCATCAATATTTACACTTTCGTAACCCTCCTGCCTTAAATAGGAGCTTGCCACCCCCTGAAATCTGCAAATGTTGTATGTAATTTGTTATCGTTATACCGCCGTAAATTTGCTCCCATATTTTTGGGAGGAGTACATCCTAGGTGTTCATAAACGGTAAATGAAAATGCATATTTCGCGAGGTAAACGCGACTGGTTGGGTTGGATCAAGCGAGATACTCGCGAAACTCGTTATTGGTGCGCCAGGCATCGGGCTGTGGCATCTCTCGGCATGAATTTGTATGAATTTCGTGTATGTGTGCGTGAATCGTGTGCATTTTTCGGGCAGCGCGAGCCCGACCGCTGCCCGATTGTCCGGTGTGGAGCCTTAATAGCCAATAATAAGCGCGAACGATCAAACGGGCCGAGATAGCTCGCGAGTCGGGCGCGCTCGATTCGGCATGGAAATTATTAGGAAAGGTGAGAACACGCCTCCTTAAATCGATCATCGGTGTATATCATTATTTTAACTCTACACGAGCGCCGGGGCCAGTGCGTGGCCGATGCTCTCGCACGTAGATGAATACGATGCGGAGATATTGTAATCATGGGCGGTGGTATGTGTATTTTTTGGTTTGTAATAAAGGAAAACACGATCGACTACGTAATAAAATTGCTATATCTTGAACTAGTCTAATTCCGAAGAACGTGCAAAGGTTTGTTTGAAACAGTGATATGAGTTCACTCTTTATTAAGTCTATAACTAATAGGAAATTGTGGATTTCTAGAGAAGGCATTAATGCCTTTTGGTATAATAGATTTAGCTATTTTAAATTATAGACAATTCTGAAACGTCAAAGACGACGTTCTCAAATCTCTTACAACAATGTGATCTTGACGTCTGTTGCCTTGTTGTGTTAGTCTTATTCTACACTTATAACATGCAAATTTGTAAGTCGACTCCGGAGGTTTTTGTAACATAATATAAAACTCGCCAACAGGAAATTTATGTAAATTAAACTTCAAAGTATTATTTATAAGCATTTTAAAAATGAATCAAAAAAATTGTATCAATTCAACTATTATGACTAAAAGTTGAAATTCTATTCGTGTTAAGAAAACTAATACATCGTAAATTAGTTTCTATGACATAGTAATCCCCAATTGATTTCCCCATTTTCCGAGTCCACGCAGAGAACGAAAATGTTAATAAGAATAATCACACTACCGTGCCATATTGGCTGTAATGATGAATACAGGCCGGCGCATTGCGATTGATGTCTTAATTGAAGACCGCCACGAAATGCGTGTTTTAATCATACGTATCAATATCGTATTATAAAATCATTAGCTGTGCATTTGCAGCATAGCAATTTGGAGTTGCGCGTAAATCATCACAATGTTTAGTCTGATTGCACAATGACTACGGCAGAAGCGTGCTCGTGCGCCCACTTAATTAGTTTTCGCGCATCGCAAGATGTCCCACAATCCCGCAGTAAAGCCTAGCCGACCTCATAGAATATCTATTGTCTGCGGCGCGCGATTTGCATCCACCTGCATCTCCTGTTCCTGTCGCCGGGGCCCGGCATTGACGCGCGCGCACACTTTGCTAATAAAATCCGCGGCTGCTAATCGACAATCGGCGCCGCTTGTGGCTCTGGCTCGATGCAGTTGGTGATGTAATGTAAGCAGCGCCAGGAGAGAAAGAGGACGCCGAGATGGGTAATAACTGTGTGAAGTTGTGCGCTTCATATTTCTCAGCCCAGAAAGAAGAAGCGCCTCGATGGAAATGTGCGCGCTGATGTATATGTGCAAGTATGTATGCGTGGTGTGAATGGCGCACCGACGAAGACGCCTAGATGCGCGATGATCGCGAAACGGAAGAATATGAAAAGTTTTGCAGTTATTCAAAGCGGCTGCAGCGCCGTTAATTGTGCGCGACTGAGATTTTTCTCTGCGCTCGTAAACGCTCTGATCTACGGAAGAAATGACATCGATGCTCAATTGTGCATTACACCCTTGAGAATTGTGTTTCTTTTTGTTGCGGAAATCCGTTTTGCAAGGTGTGGAAATATACAAACATTAGCGAATTAACGGCCTGCGGTTGTGAAGATGAATACACAGCGATCAACAACTTTTTATGTTTCCCTATCATATTAGCTTGACACACGTTTCAACTTTCCGAATGAGGGTCCCCCTGAGCTTAGAATGCTTCACGGGCCGCATGTTGCTCATCTAACATCTTTTGTTGATATAATTAGTCTATATCAAGCAGTAATTCAATCATATCCTCCAAACTTCTATTTTTAGAACAAATCATCCTTTTGTCAGGTCCAACCGCGAATGGAACTGCTATTTTTTTAAAGCACGCCGATTCGTCCTGTCAGGCTTTCATTGGTTTATATTACTCATTTCATTCTGTTCTGTCTCACTAGGGCATTCTGAAATACTAAAAATCTTGACCATTTATCTTTAACTGGTTCATCAAATATTTTATAAACTACATAGTTTCTGTAATATTCCAATGAATTGAAAGCTATATTTGCAATATTAACAGCCTTTCTGTTTAAAACGTATCAGATGCGATTGAGAAATGAACAAATTATAACAAGAACCTTCCCTTCAAATTTGATTTACAAATCAAAGATTTTGTTCTTTGATTTCCTTGAATGAACCGAAAAAAATCTTGCATGATCACGTCGGCGTCGTTCATACTAACTTTCATCTGCACTTCATGTTTTCCTTTAAATGTTCTGCCTCCCTGAGACAACCTAACTTCAAGCATAACTTTAGCTGCAAAGAGTAGCGAATACAAAATATGCATTACATTTGAGTTATATCTTAAATGTGTGAAATTACAAATTACGATAAATAATATTGCGATATTATTATGTGCATGTTGTTACAACGAAATACGAATCAGTTGAGTTCGTCCTGCATTTGGAACAACGGGAGGATGACTTCTTGTGCGCCACTGCGTGTTTTCGGTTTGTGGTAAGCCAACGAAGCAAAGAATGAGTGGCCGCGGCGCAGTGAAAAGGTTCGCCAGCATGCCATCGAGCTGCAGCCAGCCGATCTCGGAACACACAGAGCACCAACAGCAGAAGGGTCAAGTCGGCTGTGGAATGTGACCAGTCCTACCTTGACCAGACGTCGTAATCTCACACCGTTAAGGAATGCGCTCGCTCTCTATGATTTGCACCTGTAGGAGCGGTGGGGCGCGTAGCTATGCGCACTCCAAGCATTATCAGTGTTCCATTCGAAGACGCAAATAGCGCTGTACACTTGCTGGTTGAGCATTTCTCTCTACACTTTGAACTCTCCCAGTATTTCAGCATAGATGCGCATAGATTAACAGAAAGACATTCCATCCGAGATTGCTAAACCTGGTTGGGAGTATAAAGAAATAGCATAAATAAGGTCGGAAGGGCCCGTGTAGATCTGAGCTGCCCCAGCTGAGGGAGAAGACATTCCACTTATATATCACATTGATTGAAGGAAAACCAGTTCGACGTGATATAAATCGTTCGCTTTTCTAAAACTTGGAATTTATTCATGCAAATACCGAAGAATATGTATATGTTGACTTGACATTTCAAGCGCGGCGCGTAAAAATCTTCGACCCATTCACAAGTCTTCCACGCAACCGCATACTGCGTGCCCGTTTATGAATAATTAGCAAAATAATTAAATTCGTTTAACGGGGACGCTGGAAAGATTGCCCATTGCCGGTTTTCATTCATATGCATGCCTGGTATGGCGTGGGCGCCGCCATTTTATAAGATTTGTCGGCTACTCAATTGACGGTTGCCTGCACGTTCAAAGGTTATATGTGTGGCGACTTTTTGCCAGTCGGGAGGCAAACACATGCTCACGCATGTATGTAGAGACGCGCGTGTGTGGGCACAGAATGTGTGAACATGTGTGTTGGGGAGCCGCGCATAAATTGAGGAAAGACCAACTTCCCGTGGATATGGCGCATTTAAACCGCATCCTTTGCGATCTCGCACACGCAACGCGCGCTTCGTCCGGCGGGCGTAATCAATGCGTATCAATAAGCTCGGCCACACAACGGAAAGCACAATTTTCAGCCGCGAAGGATTGCATACGATGTGCGGGATCAAATGGCAAGGCCAAGTCTGCGATTCAATTAGAATGCGCTGGAATGCAATATGCATAAATCAATTGTAATGTTCTTCGTGCAGCTAGGCAGGCACTGGTCAGTAGCTAGTAGACGCAGGGACTATCTCACGACGCTTCGACGCCCAAAAATTAACCTAAGCATAAATCATAGTTGGTGGCGATTAGGACGTCTCCCGTTCTAGTTTGCTAACAGAATGCTGAAAGACATCATTACAGGGAACTGTTCTCTATGTACTTTATGTCTTTCAGGAGTACAATAGATGGCACAGTATTAAAATTTATTGTATTTTGTATTGAAACTATGAATTTGATCAAAATATTATTGTATTACCATGAATAGTCCATCAATGTTTTGGCAAATATATTATAGACATGAATTGTTGTGAATGAAGATGGACTACTTGGAACTTGTCCATCTCGTCAGGAAGTTTGTAGATAAATAAATAGACAACCTTTATTGGCAATTTATTCCGCCAATCTTCCACATAATTATATGCAGCAAGTCAAAATAACTAAAATGAAAGCAAAACCTTTTATCATTTCAATCTTTTTTCGTTTCTGTTTCTGAGCAGATTGTCTTCTCCTCTTGGACCGCCGAGTCCTTAGGTACCCGTTTCTGCCCAGCCATCCCCTTTTATTTTTGTCTCCTTTTACACTTTCTGCCCATATCTCATTTATTCTCCAGCATTCTCTCACCAAGACGTCCCACGTATCATCTCGTACTTGGAGTCCGGAAGACTCCTGAAGGACTACATAATTTGTCGTATCCAGCTTCATTAGATCCTTCAGGAGACTTACTTTTCCCAGGATATATAGGGGAACACCCGTTACTTCCACATTAAAATGGGCTGCACACACTCGTCTCAGTAATCAATATATAAATGAAAATATATTTTAATGAACAAACGCCATTGGCCTACGTACCATAAAACTATTCGAATACCACTTATATGCAAAAATTGAAGAATAATTAATGCCTTGTAAGAAGCCTGTCGTAGAAATCGATACTACCCAGTCACACCTTTCATCGTGCAACTAAAAATGAACCGATATATCCAGGAACCCTACACAGAATCCGTCATATAATCTGCTCCCATCTTATCACTGTCTGTTACTTTCACCCTCCCTCAAATAATCTGACCTTTTAGATGAGTTTCTTAACTTTGTCCTATATTTGGAAAATGTTAAACCAGTCAGGTAGATAATTTTGAAATAAGCAAATATGACCATACTTACTTGGAAAGTAAACCGCTTGAGCGTTTAAGAAGATGATAGTGCGTGGAATGCATTATTGCAAAGTGCGGGGTACGAATGGTATGACTTCTCAGAAGCCTGCCGCCACAGTGTTCACATACACACACACACGCAGGCCGGGACAGTTAGAATGACATGGGCTTCGGTCGACGACCTCCTTTTGCTCGCAGGACGTAATCCTTGTTTACTGTGCACATATTAAGGATTCATGACTGCATGATCACTCAATGCAATATATCGCTAGAATGTCATCACAAGAGCAGAGTGAATGGAGACTAACAATTCGTTTTCCATTTCATTGCAGGAATCTTGCGATTGGTATTGGTATCCAAAATTTCCCAGAAGGACTTGCCGTGAGCCTACCACTCCAAGCAGCCGGTTTTTCTACATGGAGAAGCTTCTGGTACGTACATATCATCGTCATCTAACACTTGGAATTCGCGTTTTTTTCTCTTCGCCTCTCACATCCGTTATGATAGCAGCCATTAAGAATGTTATCCATTCATAAATATATCAATCGCGTTTCACGTTTTTGTCATTCTGCGGAATAGCTTGCCGGTTGAAAGATCAGCAGAGAGATAGTGTCCTACGGTTGTGGGTTCCATCTGATCTCATTCTAATGCGCTGGAATGTGTTGGAATGTCACATTCTCTCTCTGTGTGTTTGTCTCCAAAATAAAAAGAGCCAAGAAAAAACAAAAACAGATAAGGTTCGTTCTATGTGTGTGACCTCAACGAAATCAGGTCAACGACATTAAGACGACGCACGTCTCTCCAATCCTTCACACATATACATTCACACGAACAAGGCGCGGGCAGAGGCAGCAGGCATCCGATGGAAGAGAGCCTGCATGCCTGCCTGCCTGCGCGCAAACGTGCCGGCTGTATATAAGGTATTTTACTACAGTTGGAAGGCGATCTTCAAAATTGTATGAATGAAAGCCGAGCGCCACAGGCTTCACGGCCTGTAATGCGGACTCTCCGGCACTCGGTTGGCGTGCGTGATAAAGGCAATTTGCTTTTTGGAGACACCCAGCGCTACAAGCAGCGAGGACAAAACGACGACGTACTGTTACACAATCCCAGTTTTCATTGATAAAACGCGCTCTGCTCGCCAGCTTGTCGAGCAAGAACAATCCGATGTTTTTCCCGTTTTGGGGCTTATCTCGTGTGTCCCATGCACTGCGAGATTCGACGTTCAAATACACGGAGACAAACGAGAGTCACATCTAATACGTCTTCAATGCGCGCACCCAGGCCGAGCGGCAAGAAATCAAGGATCTATCAGCATCGAATCCGAATGAAATTCCAATCGGCATTAGAGGTTAACCAGTCGATTGCATGAGCTCCATTCATGCGCATTCCATGTTGCTGAATCAACATTATTTTCATTTGCGGCGACGCTGCATCAAGATCTATTCTATCCTGCTGTGTGCGGCGAATGCGAAGGCAGGCTCCTCTCGGCCGTTTCGAGCATTCGTATGTGTGTTAATTATGTAACATACGCACGTCATCGTCATGTGCAACTCGCGCCACCATGGTTTGCTCGCTTTGGAAATTTTCTTTGGATCTTTGTCCCGCTGCATTCCTAGATGATTGACGAACCGCGTGGAAAAGTCTGAATTGACAAATTGTTTTAAGTAATTTCAGAATTACGTGATTAGCCTTTATCCTTTTATCTCTTGAAGAGTTCTTTTATTCTTCTTTTATTGTGAACAGTATTCATGGTAAAAGATGAAATACGAAGTAAATTTTGGAATTCTGAGTAGAAGTTCACTTTGTAAATTTTCGTTCTGGACTCGATAAGCCATTCTATATTTCATATGTCCTCCTCCTACCTGTTTGTAGTGTTTTATGTTTCTTCTGACTTTGACTTCCATGATTCTGGCCATCTCCTTGGTGGTCTTCTACCGGTCTTTTTGTATGTCTGTGACCCATTGACTCGAATATGGAAATAATAGTCGCAATTCCCGATATCGATAAAATATCGATTTTACTCCTTTAATATATAATATTTAGCCATATTGATATCGATCCCCAAAATTACAGTTGGATTTCTACTTTCTGAACATATACTAGTCAATTCTAAATCAAATTATCTTGAAACTAACAATATATGGAATGGCACCAAAAAGTATACGTCTGCGGAGCTTTCAAAAATAAAGAAAAACTCATCTTTTTAATTAGACAAAATTTTTCGTAGAATCTATTTATGTAGAATAAGCTGCAAGCTTGCAAATGTTGAATATCCCAGTGCCAGTGTGTGCATGAGAATTGTGTGTTACAGACAGTCCTCGATTACACGCCATGTCATTCCATACCATGCAGAGGCAGTCAGATATTTGATTTTTTCCTATTTAATGTTCGCGTATTTAGGTCATGGATAATGGCATTGTACGAAATGATCGAATCCATGTTTTCATGTTTTATCTTAGATGCTAAATTACGCCGTTTAACCAGCATTCAGCACAGAAAAGCTCCGTAGAAAATATTTATCAAATTCTGATTGCATTTGACGCAAATAAGAATTTCTCTATCGAGCGACCACTTTCCCATCGAATGCCCGAACTCGTATGCGTTAATTTTCGGTGTGCCTGTTTTGATCGTAGGAATGCGTAGCTGTACGAAGCCTATTCTAACAGTAAATTTGTTGCCACATGTCATACGATGTCACTCGAGGTTGGGTTGTGAAATCAAATCGGGCAAACGAAATTGTAAACAAAACAACGCCGAACACAAACGCACCAAACAAGTTTATCAATGAAACTATTTCATAATATGCCGTCACTGGCTGAGCGCTGCGTAGTAGGCGCTCGGGTCCCCGATGATAATAAATAAAATTGTCTTGAAACGTTGAATCGAATTGATTAATTCCGACAAGTGGGTCGGGTTGTTCTGTAACAGAACGTCGAACAAATGTCGTGCATATGTTATGTATGAATTGCGTGATTTTGCGTTGAAACTACGCAGATACATGTAACCTGCTGAGATTGCCTAATTATGTGGATATCATTTTCATGTATGAAGCGTTGGTGGAACAAGAGGTTCGAAAATTTTGGTGGAGGGGCCTGTCATTGGCGCTTGAGGGAGAGCGAGCCTAATGAGGCATCTGAACGACCTTGCAGGGTCGTAAACAAGCATATACGCAGTGATTTTATGCGTTGCGCATACGATCCAAACATCTATTAAAATTCAACGCAGCCGTGCGTGCATTGCCGTCGCGCTGCCACATTCACAGGCGATAGAATTTATCTCTTTCGTGTTAATCTGATACCTAACACTGATTCCGCTCATATTTTCGTTGCGCCACGCCGACAATGGAATGTCGGCGAACCGATGCAGTCGCATATCGGAGACGCTTTTGAAATTATTCAAATTATTGCGCTGTATTTTTCGGATGAATCCGAATCGCGCTGTGCGTGAATAATTGCGTCGACGAAAGTAAATACTTCCCATGACGTGAAATATCGACTCACGGCGACTCCCAAACTTTTGTTAATTGTGGACAGCGATTTTTATTGCCCGAAGAAATGCCAATAATCTTAAAAGTATCAGGTTTAAACGCAGTGGAAATATTGCGCCACAGCGAATGAAAAAAATACGTATACGAAATTCCATAAATTATCCTTCAATCAAACGCATTCCTAGACGAACATGTGATTTGAAAGGTCTGACGAATTCGATCTATAGCGCCGTTTATTTTATTTGCACTTTATGATTTCGTTGCCATCGGTGCTGGAATTTATCGACACGGTGCGGATTTGAGCGCAGCGGGCAAAAAATGCGTGACTCGTTAATTAATAGTTAAATGGCTGATACATTTGTATTAGAAATTCCAGCACTTCCCATCTCTTTGCCTGCACGAGTCCATACCGTCTGGCATGCCGCGACGTTCGTCCATCCATAGCTTTGCGGTCCCTTAGCAACACATGTATTTATTAAGCATTCAAGCATGTTCTAGCTTTAGCTTGTCGGTGAGCTTGCGACGAAGGCCTGACTCGCCGACAACAAGCAAACGTCACACAGTGGGGTGATTACAAGAAAAGTGCGTCTTAAAGCTACGCAACCCAACGTGAATGCTAAAATTGCGTCTCTTTATCTTTAATTTTACAATATTTAGAATAATGCTATCTCAGTGAATAATTCACTATTAGATAGCTTGTCTCTTCTGCGCCAATGATCATAAGCTTGAATTTAAAATATTCCTATTTTACATACAATTATCAGCGGTAAACTTTACCGTTCGCAGGCAATATGAAGGATGAACGTATATCCAACGAGTCATATATTAGCATATTCTCTATTTTATACTTTCTTAATTCGTATTTAGATTATTACGAATATGCTAGTGTATGACTATTTTTTCGAGGTGAATATGGGAGCGCGCAGTGGACAGTATGTAATTTGCGATGTAAGCGATTCTTGTGTTATTTCACTGGACGTGACGTGCATGCCGAAATTACGCAAAATAATGGACGTTCATATATTCACCCCGAAAAGGGTCGTGCACTTTCAGGATGATAATAATCTATATTCCATTTAATAGATTATGAAATGTAGAATATTTTGATATGTGACTTGTTGCATACATATAACTCCTTCATATTGCCGGCAAAGGATGAAGTCCCCCCGAACAACAATGAAAAAAAGAAAACTTTAAATTCTGGAGTATGATAAATTGATGGGAAAGAAGCGCGAAATGTATATTTTTAATGCTCACTGCGTCGATTTATGTCACTTTTTTCTTAAAATTGTCCCACTGTGCGTCGATAGGAACCCGGAACTGAAAGTATCGAAATGAAATGTATTTTACTGCTAAGATCGATTGCCGTTGGAATCGAACGTCGAATAAATGACACATTTCGTATGTGGACGCATAAATGAGAGGAATGCACATCTGCGCGCCACGCAGAAATCGTCGAAATTTTACACGAATTAGTTATGCATTGACACTTTGTCGCCTTTGCCTCGTTACTCCGCACGCCAGTGATGTGGGCTAATTAGCGATTGACACAGGTGTCTACACTATTCAACGACAGATGGCGCTGTCGAGACCACCATATGTTATGATAAGAACTGAATCTTGCTACAAATTGATATTTTTCAATGATAATATCAGTTATCATCAGATTTTCATTTCATTATCAAATTAATAGAATTCAAATACGACACAATTGTTAAAACACTATAATTCCGTTTAAATATGTATAAAAAATTTTTAAGGCTAAAAAATAGTTGCCCAGGAAAAATAGAAAAATGCGTACACACCATGTACGCTGCGCTGCGTCTAGGCGAATTGAGCAATTCGGTATCTTGATGGACTATCGAATTGCTGACCGCATTCCATTACTTTGTTGCGTGAAAGAAAAGGCACTTTTCTAACGCGAAAGTTAAAGCTTCTGAGCGCCTAAATTTGAACATTTATTTTTGTAGCCACGCGTCAAACAGTAATTAGGATACACGGATGTCTTTCTTTGCAGGTACGGTCAATTGAGTGGAATGGTGGAACCGATCTTTGGCGTCCTGGGAGCGGTTGCAGTTGCATTGGCTAAACCTGCGTTGCCATATGCGTTATCCTTCGCAGCAGGAGCGATGATTTATGTGGTAGTTGACGATATCATACCGGAAGCCAACACAAAGTAAGTATTTTTTGTCAGGGTGAGGGTGGTGTTTTTATATTGTCGACAAAATATAGCTAACGGTTATCTGAGAATCTTTGTTGATTCCTTTGTGAAAAGGGCAAGGTGGGGCATGACACAAAAAGGTTGGCAAACACTGTTTTAGATCTATTTCTATTTCTTTACTCTCCTCAATATTTTCATTCAGTCGAATAATGCAATAAATGTTAAAAAGATCGCAACCCTCTTAGCATGTACTTACTATACATTTATAATTAATTTGATTAAATTTGCATTAATTGAAAATTTTGAAGATAATCCTTTTTGAAACATTTAAAATTTGACTCTTAACATGGTTACATGATCTACACGGTACTCAGCACACATCAGGATATCTGAGTTTCGAATCTGTCGCCTAAAACATTCGAATTCGGTGTCCTGTAATGCAGAGACCGCGATGAGCTAGGGTTCAACGCCGCCGCAGCACGCACGTTTAGCTCAACTCGTTAATGATACATATAGGCTACGCACATTGTACGCGGAATGCGTAAATATTTGATGATTGCGCAACTCTCTTGGTGCTTCGGTGTGCCTGCGTTGCGCCTGTGAACACGGGGCTCTCCTCGATGCCGACGCATTCCGATGCGTGCGCTCCGTGCACTGCGCCGCGTTAAGACAAACCGAATGGAGAATGGGCCAACTGAAAAAAAAAATGCAAAAGGAGGAAAAGAAGAAAGGCTCTCGTCGATGCATGCACATACGCATCCTGCTCGGAAAACAGCGGCGGCTCCCCTGGCTCTTCCTTAGCGGAAACCTACTCTTCGCTTCGCTGTAAATTTCGCCTCTCTGCGGCGTGTTTTTGGCCCGCTGCTGCACTTTTTTACAGCAGCCCGCCGCGAACACAAAGCGCCGCAGTTGTTGCACGCGGACATACGCACGCAAAAGCAGAAAACAATAACATTCTAGGGGCCCACCCGTATTTTCGAACATAACGAAGTCGTTCGTCAGGCGCCTTAATGTTGGCAAATTGCGTGGAATGCGGAATTGGGTCTCCTGCTGCTGCGTAAGCGTCGCATTGTACATTGCTATCATAATGAATCTCGTTTTAATGCATACTTCTATTGTTTTACATTCTTCTCCCAAATTGATAAGAATGCCTTGACAATTCACAATTACTTGGTGTTATTTTCAATTTGGATTGTGATTCCTCGCGCAAAAGTATTCGCAGGACAAGTTTATTAGTAGAAAACTCAATAAAAATATGTCATATGATTAATAGTTCACAAAACTCGGAAAACGTCTCGCCCAAAAGCTGAAAATTAACGATAAACTCGAGTTAGGTGCCTTGTGATTAATTTGATACCAGTAGAATTAGTTTGAACTTAAGAGAACCTGCTTCTGGTGTTTGTTCCTCCAATTTCTGTAAGATAATCAAATGATTTATTTGTTATATTTAATTTGGCAATTTAGTGTGAGTGAAGTTAGAATTATATATTTGAGAGCAAGTACTTACCAATTTTTTTCCTAACTCATTCACGCAACTACTATCATACAGTCTAATCGTTTAGCACAATTAATGTTCGACATCGGGACAAGGAAAGAGTTAATTCGAAGTTCAGGTCGGGTTCCTGGGGTCTCCGTGGCGCAGTTGGTAGCCGGTATCCCAAAGGTCGCCTGTTCGAACACGGTCGGGGGCTTCAAATTTTCTCTTTCCGTGTTAAATTTCAATTTCAATTAATTAATTTCATGTTCTTTTATATGTCAATGGGGACTTTTATAGTCTGGGGTCGTTCAAATAAGACTGTATGATAGTCGTTGTGTGAATGAGCAAGGAAAAAAAAATATTGCTAAGTACTTGCTCTCAAATATGAAATGCTTTATTCTAGGCTTTCTATTCCCAACTTTTCTTTCTCAGGTCTCTTTAGCCTCTTCCTTACTGCCACTTTTTCATCATCATTCTATGCCTCTTTTACTGGTAATTTTTTCGTTTTCAAAAGATCCTGTGATAATTAATAATTTTCAAAACAATCAAATGATCAGTATTAATGAACTTTACATTAACTCCAACCCATTCATTGGAATTTGAAAAAAGAAGATTAATTCACTTCTCTGGATTAAATCGCAAACAACATAAATTTTACAATTTAATTCGAATAATTTACCAACATCAAGATAGATTACGCATACGAAGGAATGCGGTGGCCAAAGGACAATTAATTAATTTCATACGGTTTACGATTTGTCATATATGTTTTGCATACCATCGAAGCTCAGTCATTGCTTTCAATGAAATCATTAACGTTTACACGCCCAAGTGCTCCGTTACAGTTGGTCTGTTGCTGTTTCACACATTCTCTATCGACATGTTTGCATTATCAACAAATTTCCTTGCGTTGGAACAATGCAAAACATAAGAAACCTATTCGTCTATCAGGCAACAAACGGAACCACTGAGCTTTTCTTGTTTGTTTTGACTTTTTTCTCGCAACTTTCTCGTGAGTTTCTAGACGGTTTGTTTTTTCTCAGATTGTCTAATTTCCACATATATTCGAAGGCGCGCAGTGGCTAATCCTTCGCGAACCTCTTTCATCTCACGTGCCTGATGTGCAGCTTTTTACTAATGACGGAACCGGCGTGCGCGAACGCCTATAAGCCGTTAATAAATAAGTGGATCACCGTGCGCCAGGCTCGAAATTCCATTCCGCCTTCTCTTCGGCGTAATGGCGAAAGAGCCGGAGAACCACACGCACAAAGCAACTTCCTATGGCATTGAAAACATGCAGGATAAATGTCAGCGTTTGGGCGATGTTAGGATGCTAAACAATCAGCATTTCATCTGTTATTTTTCCTTCAACTCCTTCACATTTCCTTCAACTTTATTCTTTTATTCATTCCTTCATGAATTATAGTGATAAGCACCTAATACACATCTGGCATGTTGTTATTCTTCTAATTCTCTTGCTAATTCTTCTATTGATTACAAATCTGAAGATATTTTTGCTCCCTGATGTCAAATTTCAAGATGTGAAGTTTTTGAACCCATTTATATTGCATTTATATTGTACAATTCTGCTGGATATACAAACATCGACTTCAGCAAAATTCAAAGCTTACTTCATTGATGCGAACGGATAATTAGAAATATAACTGGACTAATAAGCGGCGGCTTGCCGCGTTGTGGAGCTCGGTGCTCGTTAGATCACTGCAGTTAAGCAACGTCGGACGTAGCTA
>WSZQ02076265.1:0-19600 GCA_019419845.2 Weissflogia rhopalogaster
GATTATATGCCGAAGCTAATGTAGAACCAATTGAAATCTATATATACAATCAGATGAAAAAATTCTTCGACCTTACATTTCAAAACAGTCGGTATACGACTGACATAATTACAAATACACAATTATTCTATAGTGATAGAAAAACTTGGAATATTATGATTCATACACCTGCAAACAAGGTTATATGTAGGTTAAGTTACGCAATTATCGATAGCAAACAGCGTGCTGTTGTAAGCATATAATCTGCTCCACAAATTTTAACATATTATTAAAAACTTAATTATTGCATTGCAAAGCACATCCATATCTGATTGTGAGCCTATATGGCAGGGTTTTCAGATTAGACGCCATTATATTATTGTAAATATACATGTCTAGTTATTTTATAATTGTTTATGTATATATGCTTATTGTATTGTTTTGTTAATATTAATAAATCTGTTCAAAACTCAAACTCCAACTCGTCGGTATGGTTCTAAAAATAAATATCTAAATATCTTAGATTAATCTTAACAGATGTTTACATTATCGAACACACTAATACCATCATATTGTCATGCAGAATGACTGCAACGAAGCAGCCTTTGACAAATCAATTTGAACAAATAATCATCGGTAGGCATTTTTTTGAATGTTAATCACGAATTGCAATAATTAGAAAGAGAAAATGATGAATGCCTCCGACAGGACTTGAACCTGCAATCCCCTTATGTCAATTAGCAGCTTCACTGCAGTCATACAGCATGATAATAAGCTGATAATAGTGCGTTCGAGAATGTAAACATCTCTTAAAATAGAGTTTATTTAAAATAGAAATTATTTAAAATGAAAATACCAGAGCCCAATAAAATATTCATGCGAAATGATGTTTGATGTGTTGATGTTTGAACAATTGCTCTTACACGTCCTATGTCTTAACTTGTATTACATAAAATAAATATAAACTGTCTTTAAAATTAATAACTTACCCTATTAAATATTCTTCAAATAATGACATTCAAAGATTATTTCCACTTGTAAAGATACTCCAAGAGGTCAAAACAAAATCAATATCGCTAGATAACAAATAAAGTATCTCCTCAAGCAAGATAACTACTCGATTAAACTTGTATGTCCAAAAAATCAAAGCTACTTTTCGAAAACCAGTCGTCGCTTCTCCCAAAATAAATATTTAATATCACTGTTTCGCACGCAAACTAGAGAAACGCCATACAAATACGAAATACCAGAAATACAACCACTTATTGTTAATTCTCGATAAATGCCATCCTCATATGTGCAAAAAGTGAACGCTGAATCCATTTGGAAACTTTTAAAACTTTATACGAGTGAAGATAACTTAAACTCAAACAAAAAAAAAACAAATATTTAGTCAATTAATCTTTTCTGCAAACAGATAAATTTATTGTCCCAATATTATTCAATCATAAAGAGTACCCACAAAGATTATGTAGCAGCCGAACTTCCTTGCAAATATGTTTGTTGGATAAAATGTTAATCAGAGATGAGATCAAAAACAGAAAATTACACGCAATGACAAACAATTAATTTCAATTAAACACATGCTATTCAATAAACATGAGATACTATGAAATGCAATTGATCTACAGTCCAAAGTTCAATGCTACCAAACGTTATGTGAAGGAAAGTTTACCTTATTGTTAATAATATTCCCCATGGCTGTAACTTTTCTTTAAAATTTAATATTTAAGTCTTCACAATTTTAATGTTTATTAAGCACTGAATAACAAAAACACCCTTCACACGAGCACGCACGACTTTAACAATCACACGAAAAAATGTTCATGGATCACACATGATTAATGCAAAAAGTGTAAACAATAAATGCGCGCATCGCGAATTGACCTCGGAATTAAATTTTATTTTAGTACGACTAGCGCCATCTAGCGCGGAAGTCAGGAAGTTTAATCGATCATAACCTGCAAATTTTGACGCAAATGTCAGGCGAATTTGTCAATGTTGTGAACATGCCCTTTGTGCGCGAGAAAAACAGTTCGTGGTATGGTAATCGGGCGCAAAACGCCGATTAACGTGTGCGGGGAGCGCTAATTCGTGCGTGCAAGGGTATCGTCTTCGCTGGCGTGTGTTGCAAAGTGGGTTTATGATGGCTGACCCAAGTGGAGGCACGACGCAGAACATGGAAGGCGCGACATCAACGACGATCACGATCGAGAGAACGGACGCACAAACGCAGGTACGAATACATTCACATGACGCTCACGAACACTGTGAAGTTATAATCTACGCTTACGTTTCGCTGCTCAAAGATATGTAAATCAAAGCGCATGTTTGCAATTGGCGACGGTAATCAGACGAGATTTATGAGGAGTCGCGTTGGGTCATATTAATTTATGTAACTTGAGCGCGGTGCGGTGTAATAACTCGCGAAATTTTGATGTTCTATGCTGTGTTACAACAATGTTGCGCGTATCCACAAATAGATTATTAACGAGTGGGTTGTATCGTGCCACGTGGCGATCGACAACGTGCGGACAACGACGCGACACTGGACAATGTGTGATGAGCGATGGCGACGATCGCCAGCCACTCGTCGGCGTGCGTGTTTTGGATCTCACGCGAATTGTCGCTGGTCCATATTGTACGATGCTGCTAGGGGACCTAGGGGCTGAAGTTGTTAAAATTGAGCGTCCAGGCGGTGGTGATGAGGCGCGAAAGTGGGGGCCACCTTGGGCGAATGCGTCCCAAGAAAGTTGCTACTTTCTGCCGGTAAACCGTAACAAATTTTCGGTTTGTATCGATATAAAATCGACTGCAGGAAGGGAAATTATTCGTACAATGGCAAAGGAGGCTGATGTTCTTGTGGAGAACTACGTTCCCGGAAAGTTGGATGAACTCGGATTGGGTTACAACGATTTAAAAGATATAGCCCCTCAGTTGATATACTGTTCAATCACTGGCTATGGAGCTAAAGGTCCTTACAAAAACCTTCCTGGTTATGATGTTATTGCTTCTTCCCGAGGAGGTTTACTACATATCACTGGCCATCCTGGGGGAGAGCCTGCAAAGGTTGGGGTGGCATTGACAGACATTGCAACAGGTTTGTACGCACATGGAGCCATCATGGCTGCATTGTTGCATCGATACCGTGACGGTAAAGGCCAATTGATCAACGTTGACTTACTAAGCACACAATTATCCTGCTTAATCAATGTTGGATCGAATTATCTTAATGCCCAGCAGGATGGGAAGCGTTGGGGTACTGCACATGCAAGTATAGTCCCCTATCAGGCGTTTAAAACCAAGGATGGATATTACACAATTGGTGCCGGCTCAGATGCTCAGTTTATTGACTTTTGTGCTGTGATTGGCCGACCAGAATTGGCTCAAATGTCCGAATACAAGTCAAACAGAGATAGGGTTGCTAATCGCCAAGCTTTAATTACTATCATCACCGAAATTCTTGAAAAGAAGAGCAATAAAGATTGGGAGGCCATCTTTTCAAATGTTTCCTTCCCGAATGGACCTGTTAACTCACTTCCAGATGTTTTTAACGACCCTCACGTGAAGGCGATTGAGATTGTAAAAGAGATTGAGCATCCTACCGCTGGGAAGGTTAAGCTCGTTGGTCCAGCAGTGTCTTATTCAAAATCGCAGAATGATGTGAGGATGCATCCACCGATTTTGGGAGAACATACTGATGTTGTTTTACAAAAATGGTTTAAATTTGATGATGCCAAACTTAAAGATTTGCGGAAGATGAAAGTTATACAATAAATATTTTTACTGTTTGGTTATATTTTACACGATTATCTTTATTATTTGAGGTAAAGTTTTAAGAGATAAAATTTAAGCATTCCCAGAATTATATTAATATTTTTTGTATATAATATATAATTTATAAGAGTATTGCAAAGGTTTCCAATCTAGGAGGCGCGCCTTGCTAAGAAAGTATGGACCAGTCTAATGGGGATACGCGAAACTTTAGAAGGGGACCCCTTGTAATATCTATATTGTAACTTAACATTATCAAGAATACTGAAAGGTCCAAAGAAAATATTTTTAATTTTGTTGCCCGACAAAAAAGTGTTGAAAAGAGGAAGCGCAGCTTTAAAAGTTTAGAAACCTTTGGTGTATTGTATTTTTCATAAATTTGTATTTGTATTTTTTTTATAATAAAAATGTTTACATTTTTATAATTCTAATTGTCTCAGATATTTGCGAATTACATTTTTTGTTTCCCATTGAAGTCTATGACTTTTACATGGAAGAACAAAAAGCATTAAACATGAACTGCTATCAAGAGTGTGATTACGATATATTGACTGTGTCAAATCCTAAAGTCAGCTTATATTTAATTTGGCTAACAAGTAGCAACTCCAAAATGATACATTTCGGAGTTGCCAGCATATTGCGCAAGTATTACTATTGAACAAATCATTTTTTATAAATTGTAACCATCTATCTTAATTTTAAAATATTTAAATATCGAATGTAAAAAAAGTTCACACTGTCGACCCTTCGCTTCGCAAGCAAAAACGTTACCAACCGGGCCTCACCGGCTATTTACTACATGCACCGATAAGGAATATATATGAATGTATATTTTCAAACTCCTTTTAAAGAATAATGCCTGGATAGTGCGTCGTCTCGCTTTAACAGGCATTGTTTTGAGGTCTATTCTACACGTCTACCAAATTTTATTCGAATCCAAGATGCCACGGGGTGAACCCTCTCCCCTGATATATGTCGAAATATCGATATCGAGATATTTGATATATCCTTGGCATGCCTAAGAAGAAATTAGGAATAATAATCTACAGAAAATCGTTAAAAATCGTGATACCTAAAATGGATAATATCGATATTTCTACTATTGTCGTTATGAATATAAGTGCCATATTACATCCATTGGTGCAGATATTTATGTTTCAAAATATTAAATAAAAGTAATTAATGAAAATGTTTATAATAAATTTGATTTTTTTAAAACTTTACATAAAAACGTTTTCCCTTTATATTTTTGTATCTCATGTTTTTGATAATTAAAGAAATATGTACAAAATTAAAAAGTTAAAAATATGAATCCTGCAATTATTTTCAGGAGGATACAGTTCAATTAAAACTGCGCAAAGCGAGTGGCGATCGAAAAGTGAAATGGTCGACCGAGACCGTGGATAACGAGCACATGGATAAGAAAAAGTCGAAGTGTAAGTACGACGAATGCTCGTGGCATGCTTAGGAAACGTTCTAATCGCTATATATGTGAAGGTTGTTGCATCTATAAAAAACCGCGTGCGTTTGGTGAAAGCAGCTCCGAGGATGAGAGCGATGAGCATGACGACTGTGATCATCATCGTAAAACCAAGGACGACAAACCACCTGTCGACGCAAGCGGTGATCAATTAGCACACACGCCTCCAGAGTGATCAAAAACATGCATTTGTTATTATATAGGAAATATCTATGTATTTTACGATAAACAAAAACGTTGCGTGCATTTTGTATTTGTATGAGTACGTTATTGACGCATATTTATTGATAGTTGCCAATCGAATGCCATATTTGTATTTTTTACATAAATCGTGATGTTTTCATTGTATAATGGCCGTTGGCTGGCTGATTCATTGATGGTGATTTGTATAAAATTGGAGACTTTCAAATATTTCAATCAAAGATCTCAATGTTGTGACTTTGAGGGGTGATATATACATATTTGTGGTTCAATGTCTTTGCTAATGTTTAGTTATAAGAGTTTTATGCTATTTTTTTCTGGATTAAGTGGAGTAAAAGTGTTTGAAGTTTTATGGTAGTAATTGGAAAATGTTTGCCTTTTTTGTAGACAGTCTGCACCCCAGTACCCTCGTCGATTATCTTGAGGGCACAGGAGCGTCCCGAGAATCCCACAGTCTCGTGGACGGAGGACACCGTCGACAATGAATACATGAATAAGAAGAAGTCGAAGAGTACACATTTGAATTTAGGAGATGTCAAAAAAGTATCGATACAATCAGTGGCAAATATGTATTTGTATAGATACATATCGATATGTAGAGATATTTCAGGTATATGTACCCCATTTACATTTGCGACGCATACACAAAACCTTCTTATCATGCAGTTGTATAACTGTGGGGTACGGTGTGCCGTTGATTGCAAGTAATGATGCAATTGTTTATAAATGACGAATAGTTTTGTTATCTCACACAAGTAAGTAAAATAGTTGGTAATGGAAAGACGAAGGGAACAGCGATGTTTCGCGTTTGATAGGAAAATACTAAGTCCTCGAGGTTAAGAAATATAAAGACCTCGAGGGTGCATTAAAGGAAGAGCGATAGTATAAGATAGAGAAAGTGCGCTAGGCTCGAAAAGAAAGATATACCTGAGCTTGGAATGCATGCAGAGAGTAGAAACAAATGTATAGGTTTTGCAGAGTTGATATTGAGAATAGAGAATAGGCAGTGGAAAAATACTAGAAGATATATAAAATCTAACGCATGCTAATGTGTAGAATAGACCGCCACAACTCCTTCAACTAACACAGAGGGCATACTGGTCTGAAGACTTAAACCAATGAACATATCGTAAATGTATTTCAATGCTTTTCAAAGATGCTAAATTCTCAATACCAAAATGTATCGATACTTCCTGAAAGTTTGACACCTCTGACCTGATTTTAGTGTTGATTCTTTACAACAGATCGAAATGGAGAATTGCTTTCAGAATGTTGCATCTTTCACAAAAAACGCGAGTTCGGAGAGTCTTCTTCGTCGAGTTCCAGTGATGACGAGCACGACCATGATCATGCCCCTGTTGTGACGTAAGGGTTTTGTTTGATTGTCGGTTCCTCGACAATAAAATCTGTAAATACCCTGAGCGTCTTTATGAAATTATTGCCCCGTGTGTTGCAAATTCGCGGAGCTTAAGTAGGTTGAGAATGGTAAAACTCATGTTTGTACGTAGGCAGCTAGCAGCAAGATCATCGGTTTCTCGGCAATAAATTGAATTGACAGGTTGCTTATACTTTATTTTTATCGGGATCCAGGCCCCGGAGTCTGTAATTATAAGATATTGCCTTTGACAGTTGGTCTACAGTTGATGTGAGCTGGCTAGTATAATATTGACTTGTTTGCCGGACCTCAGCCAAGTCTCGGACTTAGTTAAAACTACGATACGGAATCATCAACATATCAGCACATCGTAAACACTTGAGCTCTAATTCTATATTTAGTTCGGAATCAGTTAATTATCAAGATCACATATTAAAATACACGTGATAACCAGTGTCGGATTTAGGTCATCAAAGACCCCACGGCTTTTGTTTGGGGGCTCTATTAAAACTTTTGGTTGGAATCTCCAAGGGTGTCGAATCTTAAGTATCGGTAAGAACAATGGACTTCCCCTGTTTAAGATGAATGTATATAGGGGCCAAGGAGATCCACCCGAAGTAAGCTATACTTTTATGGGTATTTCCAAAATATAAGCAATAATCAACTTAAATTGCATGATAAGGGCCAACAAAATTGCTATAAATATCATGATACCAATTCCTCATTTAAAATGATATATTTTCGCCTCTTTTACCAGAGTTGGCAACTGATTCTGACGGTATGTTTTCTTTTATCAACCCAAAATACAATTTTTGCGTATACTTCTACCTCGATGACATAATCTCGGTTCTGAGTAATAAAATGAAAGTGTCCCAGGAGTTTTAACGCTGAATGGATTGCTGCATGATCCTAGCAATATGGGAAATATATTCAAAAATGAAAAACCTTTAATTCTACATCATCTGTGAAAGATGTTTTTTACACGATGTATATGTTAATAATTACCCGACGTTTAAGCGTAAATGGGTATATCAAAACGCACAAATGTAGTAAAAGCAAGAATTTATTAATTTTTAATATGGGTGGCGACATCTATTAACTAATGTATAAAGTTCAACCACATCAGGAATACAGATTCCTTCTTGAGCTATTAACTAAGCTTTGAGATTATACTATTATTTAAAAGATGGCGCTGCTAGTTGTAAATTCTGTAGTAAACTTTGAAAAAAGTTTAGTTTGGTAAAATAATTAAATCCTCAAATGTTATCTCTTCGCATCTCTGTGATCCTGCTACCAAAATTTATGATACTATCATAAAATTTTCGGAAGACGCGATGAGGTAATGTGGAATTTGGTATTGTGAACTGAATTGTATTACAATAAAAGACTCTCGCATTTAAGAAGTTTTATTATTTATTTTCCTTTTCTTATAAATTTCGATCCCCACAATTACTTTACATTGCCTGATTTAGAAAGATGTACTCTTTCGTTTGTTACCATCTTTTAGCTTGACATTAATTTTGGTTAGTTAATATAAAATTGGTTTAAATAAATAATGTTCTTATAATTAAATTTGTTCGTGGAAATACTTTTCAACAAATTGACATTATATTTTAACATTTCTTAAATAAATTATATTACAATGAAAGTCTTTCTCGCAATTAGGTATATTAGTTATATTATTTATTTTTCATTTGTTACAAATTCCAATTCGTACACATTGAAAAATATGGACATCTTATTCTCTGTATAAACTATAAGTAGGACAATGTTCATTGTAAAGCCTAAAATAGCGACCAGGTGTATGCCGGCTAAGTGGCATAGTGGTAGCGTCAACGGATGCGAACAAGAAGGTTGCAGGGTCGAGGCTCGGTCGGGTGGCTTGTTTTGCCGTCCGGCCGGGGAGCTCGTGAGTCGTGACTCGGATGAAGTTCGCCGCGAAGCGGCGAACTGTAAGATTGCAGTCCACCAGGAAAACGAACTACCGCCGCGAAGCGGCGGTTGACCATTCTATTTTGCTAAAACGGATGATTAAAATTTTAATTCGAAAAAAGGATCTCCGCAGGCAGGAATCGAACCCGCCGCGGCCAAATACAAACCACGCAACCTAACCACTAGGCCATTACCCGGACTTACCTGAATGTGTTCTGGAACATACCAAAAATGAACAGAATCCACTGCGGCCAAATACAAATCACAAACCTTAATCACTAAACCAATTTCCTAACAATTCAACCGCTGTTTTGGATCTTACCAAAAATGATAATGTAATTGTACGGGTCGAAATTTGTAAGAAAAGGAAAATAAATAATAAAACTGTTTAAATGCGAGTCTTTTATTGTAATTTAATACTTTCATTAGCACCGCCATCTTTTAGATAATAGTAAAATTATAAAGCTCAGTTAGAAAGCTCAAGAAGAAATCTGTATTCCTAATGTTGTTGAACTTTATACATTAGTCAACAGATGTCGCCACCCATATGAAAAATTTCAGCTTTCACATTTAATTCTTTGATGTACCGGTTTACGCCTGAATGTTGGGTAATTAACATATACATCGTATAAAAATTATTTTATCATATAAATCATGCAGAAATCCATCTAGCGTTAAATTATCTTCAAACTCCTGGGACAGTTTTTCATTTGATTAATTTATTATTGCATTTAATAAATTCACTTCCCTTCACTAATAAATAATCACGCGTTCGTTAGTAATACACAACGATGCTGAAATTCGCATACACACGCATCTGTGCGCTTATAGAACTCAAATATAATTCTACAATAATCGCAATAAATCAATATAAATAAAATACTCTGTACACGATAACAATCCAACATGTACATAATTGTCTTTGCTTTAAATAATCTTCAGGTCGGCGGGATTCAGGTAAAAAGGTGGACGTTTTCTAGGCGTTCTCTTGACGCGTGGGTTTACGCACTGTACGAATTTCGATAGCCTCCGGGACGTCAGTCGTATCGATACCCAAACTATGCACCTTGGCTCGCGAACGCCATACCTTGATTAAGTAGTCATCGGATGTGGTGACGAGCATCTCTGGATCCTTGGGATTGAACGCCACCGAATTGACGACGTCATGATGTGGGAACTTTGCTAAGCACACGCCGTAATGTCTATCCCATAGGTAGCCATGTTTGTCTTCAGCACCGCTGTGAGATCATTTTGAATATTATATGTATTTCCTAGGATTATAAGTTTTAAGACAATTACCTGGCTACATATTCATTGCACACGTCCAGAAAGATGAAGAAGCACTCGTTGTTGGGTGTGTAAGCTTTATGAGCTCGTAGCATTGTCCCAACGCGTTTTAGGGTGATTAAATCGATGACGTGAATGTCGATTTCTTGAGCAATTGGTGGAGGATCTAGTGGATGGGAGATTGTGTAGCCCTCTGGCCATGGTCTGCTATTTACGTAGAGATATCTAAAAAAGATAAATAATTATCTTCAACTGATATTTTCAATGTTTGTTTAGGTTCGCATCGATCGCGGGGAAATCGTTCATTGGCAAAAGTATCGAAATATAAGGTACATATACTTATCGATGCCTGAAATATCGATATCTGTCTGTACCGATACTTTTTTGACATCTGTATATTTTTCAGGATTAGAAAAAGAGAGAATGCAAAATAAACTCACCTATGATCTGGACTTAGTCCCATTCCTATAATATGACCGTGCAAATCGATCAAGTGGTCGATTTTATCGAATTTATCACACACGGAGTCGTAGTCCAACCAGTCGGGCTCAGCAGGCGGTGCGATTTTCTGCATTTCTTTACGCTTTTCTCGAAGCTGCAGGCGTTCTTTTAACGGTAACCCTGGATCCATTAGTTTTGGAAACACGAATGGTTTTATGCGCTTGAAACCTAAGAAATGGTAAATTAAATTAATAAACTATTACTTACAAGAAATTGGAATCAGACAGTAAACTATCCAAAATGTATGCTACTCAACTTAAATTTGGGTGCCATTGTGTAAAAATGGGAGAGAAAGATAGGATATATTTTAGAGTTTATGCTTTGAACGTGGAGGTAACGGATAAATCGATCATTTGTAAAAATGTCGAATCATAATGTACCGATCAATATGACACTTATCGATACCAGAAATAACGATTATTACCAAACTTTGTCGACCACCTAACTTATCATAGATATCTACATTATAATCAATAAAGTATGATAAAGTATAATAAGCATGCATAATTTACAACAACAATTAAATATTTAAAAAATTACATAATATAACCTCAAAACTCAGAAAAAACCTTAGTTGTCCAGACAAATTAATAGATTAACTTAACCTGGGAGTCTAACTTAACCTCAAAAATGTAAAACGATAGCAACATTCAAAAAATTGAAAATAACAAATACTTGAGGAACAATATGACAAAGCCTTAATTTATATGGCTATAAAAAATCAATACTCACCTATTTGATGTGGAGTATAAGTTTTAAATCCAGTCGTAAATATCAAATACTTATCATTTTCAACTACCATCTCGTTATCACAACTAACACAATCCAACGATGCCTCTGATGACGGTTCGTTAACACTCTCAACGCTCACCTCACGATGGCCATCGTCTTCTTCGAAGTCACTATCGCTGCTATCACTCTCATCGCTAATCTGTGGATGCTGCACCTCGGCGTCGCGATAATCTGCATTGTAAGTAATGGGCGAGTCATAATCAACGCCGTCGCTGTTGTACTGCCATCCTTGCGAGCTGCCTGCAGCTAAACAGTAAACAGCGACGCCACAATCTTACAGATTTCGAAAACGGAAAAATAAAATATTTATACATAGGAAGAGGAAGTTACGCTTACCTTGATTGTGTCGCTGTGAGAAGTATTCGATTTCACGGTGGCTCGGTGGGTTTCCGCGTTCTAGACGATTTGACTGCTTCTCGGTGTCGCAGTCGACGTCCATCGGTTGGCCGGCATTTTCTGAGTTTGGCAAGCAGTTGGCGATCATGATATTGCGCACGGAGCTTGCGTTGCGATTGTAAAATTTGTACATTGTTGTCATGATTTGTAGGTGCTCAGAGTCGACTTCCTGAGAGGCTTTGTTCAGACGTAACACTGATGTGCTTATTAGGTGGGCCAACCAGTGTAAATCGCCGGATAAAAGAAGTTGATCACTGTACCATGTACCGAAGATGTCGTAAGGCTTGCTTACAATTCGACATTGTAATTTAAAATCGTCTGAAAATGATATTACCTCAGTTAATAAATAAAATTTTCAATAAAGTTAGTGGACAAGTCTAGCAAAAATATTTTAAAAATATGTTTAGGTTTGTTTAAACGACTTATTTTTCCTATAATACAGGAGAAAATATGTTTAGAATTGTTTAAACGAGTCATTTACGCGAAATAGTACATCTTATTAAAAGAGAAAATGTATTTAGCACGTCTAAAATGCTATTCAACTTAATATAAACATAACGTAGACTTACCATGAATAGAAAAAACTGCAATTTCCCCGGATGTACTATGAGGCGTACCAAAATGAACACCAGACACCAATAACAGCGTATCCGTCTCGTTAAACTGTGAATATTGCGTATATTTCCATGAAAACTCCTTCATATCATGACAGTGCTTAATAGTAGCTGGATAATTTGAGTTCCATAACTGTATAATCAAGAAAAATCATTAATAAACTCCAGAAAACAGTGACCTCATGAAAATACTCCATGAGAAACCTACCAAAACTGTCCCATCCTTGGAACAAGTCGCGAAATATTTTCCATTATGTGAAAAACTCACATGCAGCACCTCGTTTCCATGATTTCTCAGCGTCTCGGTTTGAATCAATGGAATATGATAGCACAATCTCTTGAATTCATTATACCACATTTGTCCTAAACATAAATTTATACAATTTCGAATAGAATATAGTAATAATCACAAGAGAAAATGCAGTAAAAACTCAAGTGAAGAAGACGAAAGGTAAAAATCAAACCTTGCATAATAGGTACGGAAGAATCAACTTTAAAATTAATGTAGAATAATCGACGCCAAAGGAATTCATCGCGACTAGCATGATACCAATTCTTGCAGACTGTGCCAACGTTCATCAGCTGCTTGTAGTCAAGATAGTGGAAGATTTGATAGAGCACTGGTTGTGGCAGATATGCCCACGGCACTGAGTTTTCCTCGACGTACTCCATATCCCAATTCTACGGCGACGAGGCCGAGATTTAACTGCTGCCTGTACCTTTCGTCACCGTTTCATTTAAATCGCAATTTGTGTGTTTTCGAGTCGTGTACAGCTGATTTATGTTTGTCTGACAATGATACGTCAGTGGTTCACGGTTGTATCTCATCTGTTGCATATATTCGAGTATTTCACGCTCTAGTTTCTAGATTCATCTGTGATTTCGATAATTATTTTTTATTGTGACTTTTTTTTAGATTTTTAAAGATTTATTAAAAACTGCTATGCGTATTGTGGTGAAATTGCAATATTACACAGTAAATTTGAAATTTTGTTTTGACATGGAATTAACATTATGATGAAATGTTCCATACAATAATGACATTTTGAATTAAACATAATACTACGATTTTCACTCTAATTATTATTTTTTCTATCATATAAAATTTGTTAAGAGATATTGTTGAAAAAATTAATATATCTGAAAGTTGGGTAGCATATATCATTCGAATGGGTTTGACGACTGTCAAATATAATTTCAAATGGTAAGAGGCGCCAGAAAATATAATTATAATTTATTTTTGTGATAATCTACAAAATATACAAATAGTTAATAAAAAAATAATGTTTTAATATTTAAAATAATAATGTGCCTTGTTTGTGAATGTATTATGTCGGTAACGCGAAAATATATGTATTCTATGCTTTCAAAACCCTCTAGATTTCCATTCATAAATGGACTGTACTTCAACAATATATAACATTTACTCTAGACAGTTAATCGGAATAGCTGTTTCACTAGTAAATTACAAATTTAATTCTGAATCGATTAATATATAATTCGTATACATATAAATTTGGCAAATGTAAATAAAAATGTGATCTTTAGAAGAAGTCATTTCAATTATACTCAACTTTTATGACTTCTAACATCAGTTCTAAGCAATCAAATGAAACGCTGTCCCAGAAGTTCACGCTGAATCGAATGGTAAATGATTTATACTTCTAGAAATAAGGGAAATGTGAATAAAAATGGAATATTTAGGACAAGTAATTTTTGAGATCGGCAATGTTGACGTTATTAGAGTAAACTTCAATGATATATAACATGTTTTCTAAACCTGTAATCCAAAAAAACTATTGCAAGAAACTTTGAACTTTCATTCTGAATCGAATGATATATGATTTGTGTATATTGGAGGAAGATAAATATAAATAAAAGTGAAATTTTAGAAGTAATTTCAAAAAAAATTTCTGTCAGTGAAATTGTTGTTATTAAACTCAACTTTGAGTTATAATATCGGTTCTAAGTAATCAAACGAAAAACTGTCCCTGAAGTTTGAAGATATTTTCACGGTGAATCGACGGGTGCATGATTTATAATCCTAGCAATACGTGAAATATGAAAAAGAAATGAAAAACCTAAAACTCGACATTTTTTGGAAAATACTTTTTTACGCAATATATTTATCAATAATTACCCAACATGTGTATATCAAAACAAACTATATTTAATGAGGAATCGATCTGAATAAGATTCTATAATATGTAAATTTCGAAATATTATAGAACAAAGTTTGAATTTCAAGTTTTAGTTCCTCATTTTGCCATTACGTGCTACCATGATTGCGTCGGGACCTCGCAATCTAAAATCAACATAGGCAACTTCAAATACACAAACCTTTCTAGAAAATTAACAGATGGCGCGGTAGTGCAAAATCCTCTCCTAAACGAAATGCAACGAATTTGCTCCCATTCCAAACGGTTTCGCCGCGCGGCTTGTTTGCTTCTCCAAACACCTAACCTCGTTGCATCGCACGAGGAACGTATCGTCCGAAATCCACGTGTTTTTCACTCGGCGTTTTTCCTGCAGTACTCGTAGCCATGGCAAACGACCTGGAGCAGAAGATCATCACGCAGCTGGAGTACTACTTCGGCGACATAAACCTGCCACGCGACAAATTCCTCAAGGAAACCATCGAGAAAAACGACGGTGGCTGGGTGCCGCTCGATGTGCTGCTAACCTTCAAGCGACTCTCCGACTTATCGAAGGATAAGGCAGCGATTGTGGACGCCATCGGCAAGTCTAACGCTAAATTGATTGAAATTAGCGAGGATAAGGAGAAACTGCGTCGTTCTGCTGAGAATCCATTGCCGAATCTCACATCCGAGGAATGGAGTGCTGCATTGTTACCACGTTCAGGTATATTTGCTTTTATTGAAGTTAACCTCACTTTTTTCTTCTAAATATGCAAGTTTTCACTTTTATTAAAACTTCATTTTTGTTTCAAATCTCAATATTTTCTTCAATTAACCTACAATTTAGTTTTTAGACGTAACCTCAATTTTATTAAGACGATGCCATTTTTTGTAAAAAGTACAAGTCTTCAACTTTGTTGGTTAACCTAATTTTGAATCTAAAATTTGATGGTTGGCCGACATAACTTCAATGTTGTAATCTTGTTTTATACTAAAATGCTCTTATTTATAGTAAAATACCCTTTTTTATACTTGAAATTACCTCGTTTCTCGTTTCAGCATATGTAAAAGGATTCGACAAAGCCGATACTTTCGATACACTCATGACCTTCATGAAAACTCACGGCGAAATCGACTCCATCCAAATGCGACACTACAAAGACAAGGCCACCAACAGCAGCATCTTCAAAGGCTCTATCAACGTCATCTTCAAAAGCGAAGAGGATTGCAAGAAATTCCTCGAAGCAGAATCCATCAAATACAACGAAACCAGCTTGCAGAAAATGTCGCAGGAGGCATTCATCGCCGAGAAGAAGGCCGAATTCGAAACACGAAAGCAACGAAAGGACAAGAAATCAAGCGATAAACCTGCTGATGAACCTGTTGAATTTCCCAGCAAGACTGTGGTGAAACTCACCGGAAACACAATCGCCGAGAGGTTGAATTGGAACGATATCAAGAATAAGGTGAAGGAGGTTGCTGAGTTTGAGGTGGCACATGTGGATTTCAAGTCGGGGAAGACCGAGGGTCATCTCCGATTCCGCACAGAGGGTGAGGGTGAAACGTTTATGGGTAAATTGACCGACGGTGTTTTCACTGTTGGCGAGTTTGAGTTCAAAGCAGAGCTTGCCACCGACGAGGAAGAGAAGAAATACTATGTGGCATGGAAGCATGAACGACAGAATCGTAATAATCGCAAGAAGCCCGGTCAGTTTAAGAAGCGAAAGGGCAACTTTAACCGGGATAGCCCCAAGGCCAAGAAGGCGAAGGATTAATTTTAGCGTGAAGACGGCAAGGAAAAGGAGATCGTGTTACTTTTATCATTTTTACTTTGACGGATATCCTTGATTGCAATTGTTAAATATTGCTGTATTTATGTGTATTTTGCAGATTGATGTTTTGTAAAGAAGTTCTTACAAAAAGCATATATTACTCGAAATAAATAAAACATTTACTGAAGGATATTTCATTTTGCATTGTATTTTCGAGTGGTGTTGACATTGTTACAAATTGGAAAATAAAATGCTTTTTGTATTTTACATGTTGTTTTTGATTAATGTTTTTTATGATAATTGTGGTTCTTGTTGAAATATAGATTTTGATGAGATTAAAAACTTGTTTACAGCGGTATAGGAGTGGAAACAGCGATTTTGCGCACGCTGTTATTAGAGGCATGGGCGTAGCGAGTACCGCTGGTAAAAAGTGCACCAATGTTAGAAAATGTCGGTATTTTTCATGTTTTAAAAAATGTTCCAACGTGTACTTATGTATAAATCATATTAATAGCAGGCGGAACAAGATTAAACCGGAGTTATCCATTAAATACTGTTAATGCATGCAATGTATACAATCTTCCACAAGTCCGAACCCCTAGTGCCTAATGGATAATCTGTGACAAGAACCCTTTTCTCTCGCCCGTCAATGGGCTATGTCCGTTTGCGCGGCGCCTAGTTGCAAAAAATTTGTGTCTGTTTATTTGTGCGTGTCTATCCAAGGGTTTTAAGCTTTAGCGGGGACCGTGTCGGGACGAGCAACTCTAGGAATGAAAAGTAGAAGCACCATAAAGCAATAAAAGTAAAATAGCATAGCGATAGGAAAGCCTAGAAGAGTTTTCAGAACTAGAAGAAAGACATTTGTGATGGCAGAGATTTTACACAGCTTTACGAAAAATGTGCATTGCAAATGCGTGGGTAGAAACCCCACAAATCAACACAATACTCAATTACTCATAATCAACCGGCACCCATTACCTCCACACATTCTTCCTTATGCATATCAGACTTAACTAATTGTGAAGCCTGTAAGAAAGTTACAAGCAGAAGTCAGCTCGCTGGTCACCTAGTGACCCATTTGCCAATTCCAAATCACCCACTTTAGTTCCGAATACTGAGTGTAGTATGGGAGGCTAAATGTAGAGTAATAAGGTATGAGGAAAGACTAGTGAGAATGGGAGAAGAGCGATTGGTGAGGCAGGTTTGGATGACAGTATTGAGTGCTAGGGAGAATGCATGGGGGCGAGAGAGAAGAAAGATATATCAGGCGGGCTGGTTATCGGAGACGGTGCCGGCGGTGAGGCAGTTACGGGAGAATGGGGTAATGAGGGTGAGAATTCGGGAAGTAG
Organism: Weissflogia rhopalogaster; assembly: GCA_019419845.2. NCBI lineage: Eukaryota > Metazoa > Arthropoda > Insecta > Coleoptera > Staphylinidae > Weissflogia > Weissflogia rhopalogaster. The sequence goes on from WSZQ02076265.1 coordinate 17,591, forward strand.
AGGAGCAAATTAGGCAGGGCCACATTAAGGGAAGCGCCTATATCCCAGGGTACCAGGCAGTACACACTGTGTGGAGGAGACCGGAATATATTGGCTGCATAGGAAAAGGAGCGACGGAAAAAATGACCCTGGCACGTGCAAGGTGTGATTCGGAGGAGAGAGGATACTTGGGAGCATTTAGCAGGGGAACGCATGGGAATGAATTAAGAATGGGCGAGAGGGAGGGAGTTTGATAGAAGAAGGAAGTTATGAAAGTTAAGAGGATATGCTAATAAAAGTTGATTTATATAGTTCCGAAGAAAGTGCACTACTTAGAAATACTAAACCACTATTTAACTTTTCCTATACGGCAGGTTTTACTGTAGTATACTTAAGTGAATACACGTAGTTAAAGAAAGATTATAATTAATATGAAAAATGAAATAAATACTCTTTGCAAATAATTGAAAAAAAGCAACTAAAAATTAATATCATTATAATTATATAACCGGAAATGAAAACTTTTCTTTAAATTAGAAAGATTTAACATTAAACGTAAGAACGTTTGTATAATTTCGTCGGCATATAGACGTTAGAAAAAAATAGATTGCTCTTGTAGAGACCTTCGATTTCGCACTTTTTCTTACCTGCGATCAATGTTTTAATCTCATGACTGATCCTTGGATTGTTGTTTTCTTGGAAGTAGGGCCGTTTTAGCATGAGTTTTAGTTTCTTGATGTCCGTTGCTTGAAGTGGTAGGGTTTTTATATCGTAGGACTGCAACTCGGAAGGTAAGACGCCCAACCATTTTAATTTTGGAAGGGCCAGATGTTGCGACATGTTGCAATGGTTCTAAAATTGAAAATTTGCAATATGAAATATACGATAGAAATAAAAATACGTAACAAAACATATGTTGTCATAAATTAGTACAAATTAGGGATGCAATTAGATTTGTATAATATTAGCAAGTACATTGATCGTTAATAATCCATTTCATGGATTATTCTTTGAATTTTAAGACGTTAATCATTTTTTTGTGGTGTTATTAGTTAAATTGATATCACTTTTAAGATAAAATCATTAGAAATTTGCAATAAATGAAAATATCGACATTCGAAGAGTATTTCGTTAGCAGATGCTGGCGCCAATAATATTTTGTGGTAACTACATTTCAAACACATTTGAGCGTCTTGAAAGCAGAGCACAGTTTCAACATGTCTCCAAAAAAGTAAATAGTTCACGATGGGAAGACGAAGGGAACAGCGATGTTGCGCGTACGGTAGCAGAAAACTAATTCCCCGAGGTAAAGAAATATAAAGACCTCGAGGGTGCATCAATGAAAGAGCGATAGTATAAGTAAGACAAAGAAAGAGCGCAAGGGTCGAAGAGAAGATATATACCTGCGTTGAGTCTGTGGGGTTTCTACCCACGCATCTGCGATGCACATTTTTCGTAAAGCTGTGTAAAATCTCTGCCGGCACAAATGTCTTTCTTCCAGTTCTGTAAACTCTTCTAGGCATTCCTATCGCTATGCTATTTTACTTTTATTGCTTTATGGTGCTTCTACTTTTCATTCCTAGAGCTCGTCCCGACACGGTCCCCGCTAAAGCTTAAAACCCTTGGATAGACACGTTCGTTTTATAGCACCGCAGTACCCTTCGCCGTTCGATTGCACTTCTCCGAACGGCGGACTTTTTACATCGTTTGTGCGTCCCCGCAGTCTTTTTCCGCCGCTGGCTGGTGGTTTGCACAGCCCTGCCGCAGCCAGCGGCTACTTACCCTGTTGCCAAGTCGCACCGGCACGAGTCTCTCTCGCTCGGCTTGATACATCCCTCAATACTACTTAAGTCCTAACTTACCAATCACCATGCACCGCAATCAGCCCAGCTAACAATCTAACAACCTCTAAACTTCAACCCCCTCAATAGCAGCTCCGAACTTCTAATATTTTCTAACTTCTTCCACTTGGTTCTCGACCACACTCACGAACACAACGTCTTCTCTTTGGTCTACGTCTACGCGGTCAGC
>WSZQ02076276.1:0-15109 GCA_019419845.2 Weissflogia rhopalogaster
ATTCAACATACTTGCCTATTTAATGCACCGGAGAACTACAACTAATTTTCAAGTCTCACGCGGATATCATTGGACTTACGAGATAAATAACATGGGAACCACCGACGCCGTCAAAGTCAGTCGCGGTAAAAATTACAAAAAAGCAAGAACCTAATCGTTATAAAAATACACTAAGCATATGTAAATTAATTTTAAAATAGTTATAATAGTAATGGCACAATGCAGTTCTTTTTCATATTTGTTTCGTGCATCTTGGTGATCATCAGTAATATTTGTTTCACAGTGGTTATGCATTCCTTAAACTCACAAATACTCGCCAAATAAGTAGGTATGAAGTAACGAAATAGGTAGTCGAGTACCTGTTAAATCTTAATATGTCGAGTGTAAGTAAGAAAGTTTTACAAACAATGGGTGGATAGTGCAACTTACCCAATTGATTAAAATTTCAAAACGCAAAACAATGCAAATTGTTTGTGGTAAGGCTGCGCAGTCGGCAAGTATTCTTCAGGAGGGGCAAGATGGAAGCGGCATCAGCTCATTGTCAACCTAGACCGGCCCACTGGAGAAAACTGAGCACCTCACGCACGGGAACATCGCGAGCGAGAGCCTTCACGCGCAGGTTGCGATCCTCTGTTAGCAGGACCACTTCACGGTGAAGTTTACGAGGTTCCCCTGAGAAATTACCCAAGATTCAAGATTTTTGAAAAATATTGGAAAATCTAGTTTCCCACTACCCACCCACCTCACACACACAACGAAGATCCCATAAAGAATATATAAACTCAGAAGACATAAAGTGTTTCAAAATATGCGAATCTGATAAAATTGACTTACCTGCAATTTGCTCACTAGGCGTCTTACACAAAGTCATACACGTCTGCAGGATACGATCATCGTTGGTGGCGTTAACATCCACAATAGCATCGTCCTCTTTCGTGAATGCTGTAGACGCAAGAATGGTGCCCTTTGTCGTAATGCACTTCACACCTGAGGATCGGGTGCCCAGGTAGTCGAGTGCAGCCTTGGAGGCTTCCGCCACCTTCACGGCATGTGCCGGGTTCATCACAGGCGTCTTCGCACCTTTTGCAAGGCCTTCTAACTCATTGAGTACTAGGTATGCAAATAATATTAATTATTCCCTTAGATCCTAAGGAGAGGATAATGACCGAAACTTGATTTAAAAGATAAAGCTTACCAATTAGCGGTACCATCAGAGTGTAGACATTACTGGACGCGATAGTCTTCAATTGGGGTAGGTAGTCAATGAAGCAGTTCGTGTCCGGCACGAGATTCTTCGGTTTCACTTCGATGTGAACACTAACTACGCTTTGTTGAAGAATTTTCTGTAAATATATTAATCATACAGAACTGAAGGCTAGGTCCTTCATTTTTTCATTTAGAAGGTTTATTATGATCTTTTTGGAATCAATTGGAAGCTCTGAATAATTTGATGATAATTCGTAGAAAACATCAGATTTATTGTAACCACATAACAATCTTAGGTCAATTCAGAAACACATATTAAATAATTATGTATCAGATCATTGAGAGACCTTAAATGTTATAACAGATCTCAGAATCATCATAAGCTGAAGGAAGTCCTTTGCAGAAGTGATTTATCAAATCTGAATAATCAGAGAATAATTTGAAGATAATTCGCAGACCTTCTGATAAATTGTAATAATTAAATGAATAATCAGTTATCAACAGGAACTCTAGAGGCTCACGACTTAGGACATTTTGATGCCCAAAATGTCAAAATGATCATAATCAGAGTAAGTCAGGGATTCTTCCCTGAGATATACTATGATATCCTTACGGATATCATAGTAAAAAATTGAAAGACTGGTTCATGTAAATTTCCCTTCGTGTTTTGTCGAATCTAGTAAAACTTTTGGTTCTGAATAAACCGAAATTATGAATAATTTGAAGATATTCCAGATTCAACAGAAAATACTTCCAAATTTTCAGAATTGACCAGGATACATAGGTCATAATAAGCCGAATAAGGAATACTGCACCGAAACTGATAAAAAGGTTTAGAATAGAAATTATGGAAGGCTAAAGATTGATAAGTAAAACTACTCTGATTTGTAACAACCACTAGGGGAATTATTTGTCAGAATTTTTGGAGCCCGAAAACCTCAGAACTAATCAGGATGCTGTGGCATAATAGATACTTAAGGAATACTACACAGAAACTTACAAATCCCTGGTATAGACCCAGAATCATATTGAAAGACGAAATCTGGAAAGGCGCATAAAACCTTGTGATGAATAACTCTGAGAATAGAGATTATAAGGCTAAATAACGATAAAAGACATTGAAAAAACTCGCTTTTTGTAAAGCTCCATTTAATCCCGAACTCCTGAGATTTCAATGTTAATAAAAAAAACATAAATGAACAAAGATAAAAAGTGAATTTATCAAAACAAGACGTTGTAAATCAGAGCAAAATGATAATACATGCACATTTCTGCGCGCAAAGCATTAAACAAATCGAGTGCCTGCGTGCGCAACAATAAACCATCAGCACGTCGCAATTCCCGAGGGAAAATTGCAGCGCCGACGATCGTGCAGTCAATTAAACGAATTGCAGCACACACGTAGGATTCGCGTAATTCGCGTCGCGAACGGAAGACGGCATTGTTTCGCCGTGCGAATGATGGATGCATTATAAATAGGCAAAAGGTGCAGACGCGCCGTGTGTACCTGTGCGTACGCCTGTGCACCCGAGGCGGCAATTGGCACAATTCCAACGCAAAAGCCTCACCACTTTTCGCCAACATGGTGCACCAAGCCGCCATCAACTTGCAAGGAAAGCGACTGGTCTACCAGCGCGGCGCGTCTAATCAAATCCATGTAGCACCGCATAAACAAGCAAACGGGCAAGTGACACCTAGAGAAAGATGTGGATATCCGCGACATTGGCCGTCCGGCTGTACGTACGTATACATTTGTACTGTACTATAGTAACGCACCACGTTTTCGCCTGGCCGTTGGCGCACCCACGCGTTCCCACGCTACCGTTCGCGCTCGCGCGTCGTCTGTTCGCATTGCTGGTTTGCGCGTGGCGGTCGCGTTCGCCTTTGCCCATCGTCCATTCTCGACGCAAGCCTGCGCTGAGAATTCGGCTACGCGAACACAGGAATTACAAGTGTCACCACCTGCCCGACGCCTCCGCCGATGACTTCACAAGAGTTCACAACCGCACACGCTGGCAGAAACAGCCGGCAATTGCTCTTTGCGAATATTGCTACTATAAAAGCGCGACAGGTCTGCGCCGCATTTTACGACACGCTTACGCAAAATGGTGGCCTTGACTTACAATTAGAACGAAACCAAGTTCAAAATGTATGCGCCATTCATTTGTCAGGCGTTAATTCAGATCGACGTGTCGTAAAAACGGAATATTTGCATACATTATACACTTTTCGACGCCCACGCAAATATCGCTCATGTAACGCACAAATGCGATGCTAATTTATACATAATATTTTCGCACGTGCAATAATAGACAGACTCGATTGGAGTCATCAGGTGAATGGCCTGATTTATTCATTTATGTCAAATAAATTCAACGTTTTTTAAGGAAATATGGGGCAAAATTTTGCATAAACAAATATTTAATATTAAGATCAGTAGATCATTGGGTGTTTTTATAAGTGGCTTAATAAAAACTGTTTATTTTAGTCGAAAAGAGTCCAATTTGAATATTTTTCTAAATTATAACTATTATTGAAGTTTCCAATTAGATAAGAAACTAATTAAAGAAGCAAAGAACCGTTTTAACACAGTTTTCTAGTTTTCTTAAAACATGTTAATCCGTTGAGGTATTTTGAATTAAACTATGACTATAAATCAAAGAAAGATTGTTTTACACCATTGACTAACAGTTATTTAATTGATTAATGACTAAAGCGTGGTTTTTATACCATATTCAAAAGGCTAATAATGATATGCTGAAGAATAATTTGAACCAATAATTAAATATTATCTTGTGCAGTCAGAACGTTTCAACGAATATAATTAGTTAAAGGACATCTAACCACGTTTTTCCAATATACTTCGCAAATTATCAAAAATCTTAAGCCAATTTTTGAAGAGTTAAATATCTCACGATCTCATGTACTGATTAAACGCACTTTTCTCGAAAATAACTTGTTTAAACACACATTTCCTGATGTGTTTAATCACAATTTTTGTAGAAAATAAATCGAGTAATGTTTTATACTTCAGAGAAAATTGCCTGAAATAACATTGCGATTTTCCATTTTAAACACATTTTTGTGGTAATAAATTTCATAAAATATTCTCAAACAAATTTTCGAAGTGTTAAACTCAGCATTATCTTGATGCGTTTAACCACATTTTTAGTGACAATTCCCTTAAGCACATCTAAACTCGTGTTTGATATATTTTCGTAAAATTTTCATAGAATATCAGATGTCTCAGGCTAACTTTTGAAGTGTTAAACATATCGAGGTCCCGATGTATTAAAACCCACTTTTTTTGCGGAATTAAGACGTTTAAACTCCGCTAAGAAATCACAAACTAACTTCCGAAGTGTTAAACATTACGTTTTTCTGTTATATTTGGCGAAAAAAGTACTAAACATATCTGTCTCCCGATATGTTTAAATATATCGTTTAAACATAACTAAGCACGTTTTTCTTTTATATTTTTGAGAACTATTTTCGAAATATCAGAAATTGCACACTGATATTATTATAACGAAAATAAGTAAGAACTTAGACAAAAACTAACATTTTCTAAGTTATCAAACCAAATTCAATGAATCATTTGAAAACCACGGCACAAACTAGTACATTTACAGAAGTATCATAAAACATCTCCGAATGCTATAATTCATATGGTGTAATGTCGAAGTTGTGAGACTTCCTAGATTTTCCGAAAATCTTAAAACCTGAAAGTTATTTTAAGTGAAACTCTGATAATAAATCAAGATCTTTTCGTTGTCCGCAGTTGGTTTACAAATTGTACGCGTTGTGCGGCCAATAAACAAGTGCAAATGACAAACTTCAAAGCCAGTCATACACTATAATTATATTTTATGCTTAGTGTTCTACGACATTGCACATTGCACTGCATACTGATTGCAGTTTTACGTCCAAAACGACTCGTGAGCGCCCTTTTCGCGTGCACAAACAACCGCCGATGGTAAATGAAAGACGGCCGCGGAAGACGCGCTGCCGACTTGTCATCGACTTTTATGACGTCTGCACCGCCGATACAGCGACATTATCACTTTTACGAGTGTGCATTTAGGTGCGTTTACATTTCCGCAATCGAAAACGTGCGCAGATGTTGGCGCAGACAAAATACGACCACTCTAACCACGCCGCCAAAGGGTGAGATTCGTGCAAAAAAGGAATGAAGAAGTTGAAAGTCTTCAGTTTCCTCCGTTGAAACAAGTTTTGTTGAATAATTTAGCTATTGCTTATGTTAAGACAAAAAAAGATTTTTAACCTGGTAAATGAGTTTTCCCCTTAATGGCGGAAATATATGTTTAGAAGAATCAGAACCAGACAATTCCTCTGAAACAAATATGCAAGTGAAAGATAATGTTAATGATAATAGATTTTAGCAGACTATTAGAAAAATTGACATAAATATATTGGAGTTTGCCTTCACAAAGGTGCGAGTCAACTAGTTTTAACTAAAGGAACAAATAAGATTCCAGAAAAATGATACAGGCCATATTACAATACAATAAATAATTTACAAGAAAACAGATTGTATTACAACCATAATCGGATTTCCCAAGCTTCTTTAGTCGGGCGAATCAATTGACTCCGAACATGCGAATCCCCTTCAAACTCATATTTATTACTGTTATGTAATCGCATTAGAAGCATAGTGACCAGACAAGAAGCTTCTGTATAAGCGGCAGCTTCCGCAAGTCGTAAAACATCGCGGCAACATCTTCGCGCGGTGCTCTCCACTCAATTGAAAAGGCCTCAAGTATCGTCGGAGACGAAGAGGGCAGAGAAGGAAAAACCGATGCTCATCGCCAAACGTCGCCCGCAGAAACGTACAGCACAATTGTTCAATCTTTCAATTCATTCGCGAATGAATGCGCGTAGAAAAAGCAAACGCTTTAATTCGATGAATAACTGCGGACTTCAGGATGGCTACCAAAGTATGTGTACAATTCTTCCGTTTCGTTGGCATTGCAATTGAATACAAACGCAAAAAAACAGAAGTTTTATTACAATTATCTGACTTCCTTCAATTTGAAGATAATGAAAATAAAAATATAACGGAATGGTTGGATTATATCACTTTATGTAAGATATTCAGACTTTCAAAGTACCAGAAGTCAAGTGGCATTTATAAATTTAATGTAAATGAAAATAATTCCTTAAAATATACATTTATCAATTTGATGTTTCGTTTCACTGACTTTTATATTGATACCAAACGAGTAAAAGCGGCATTTGTGCAATTAACTTCCTTCTTCCTCGGTTTATAAACTGACAATAACACAAATATTAATTCAGAGATAAGTTCAAAAACACCGTCCAGAATAGAGAAAAACGAAAATAGCCGGGAATGAACTCACCTGAACCGTCTGTCGATGCAGTTCCTGAACGCGTTGCCTCGCCTCCAGCTCGCTCTTCCTCGTGAGCAGCTCCTGTATTTCGTTGGACGTATTTTCCAGCACGACGCTCTCCGGATTGCAGTCCTCTTCGTCACTAAAGCTCTCCACCAGCAGCTCACGTTCGTTCTACACAAAAAATAAACATGCCAAATATTGGGGAAAATACCGCCCAAACGATGCACAATTCAATTTTGAGCATCTTCCGCCTTATTCAAATATAAGCAGTGCATTCAGCGAGGTGTATAAAAGATATTTTTGACAAGGCGCCGAATATAATCGAATACGAGTGCCTTTAAAAATCACGCGCTCGGAAGAGACGAAATGCTACAAGGGAGAAAAGCAACCAAAAAAGAGAGGAAGAGACGTCACTTACAAACTCCGGGGGCGTATTCGGTGTACTTCTGCTCGCAGATGTGCACACCACGCTGACGTATTCGCGTGAATCATTGCGATACTCCAGCTTCAGGACGGGTGGTTCGACGCCACAGAGAAATTCGGTGCCGAAAAACAGCAGGCGCTGCAGGCGGAGCGCAAATTGTGCCGCTTCAATGTCGGTGTCGGGTGCAACATACGTCGACGTGGGCATCACGTTGCACAACAATGGCGTAAATCCACTCAGGGTGTTGTCCTCCGGCAATCTTACAAGCTCGTAACCTGGGGAATAATGTACATTGTTTGCCAATCAAAAAAAGTTAATCATATGCTGTTGGGTACATGTTTCTTCCATACATAATCCGTTATTTTTGACAAAACAATACGTTTAAGTGATGATTGCCAATTTCAATATCATCTAGTTTCGCTCTTATAATTAATATACTGAATGATGTTTTAGATAAGACTCAATTTGTATGAAGAACGCAGAAAATGTAATTTTGGAAAAGAGTGTCGTTGTTTTAAGGAATTGATTTGTAATCATAGGTACACCTATACGTCGTGTTCAGTAATACATTCTCTAAGGCTTCTCTTCAGGTTAAGTACCACTTCATTCATTGTTTCGGTCAACAAGAAGCCTCAACCATCAATTCTTAGCGCCCCCATATTCACCCTAAACATCCGCACACTTCCTTTTCATTCAGTCTTTGTGAGACTTTTTGAACTATCTAACTCTACTTTTGTGACTCGTGTTTCCCGTTAGGTGTTTTATGCATTATAATTTTATCTTGTGAATGTCCCTTTTTAAATTTATTGTTAAAATGCCTGTACATTAATTTCTTATAGAAACAGTCAGCAATTATAAAACTGAATATATCCCAAAAAATCATAAAGTATGAAGATTTCTCCACAGAATATTCAATAAATTTACGAAATTACTCATAGAAAAATATGTGCATCCTGCATATGCATTCGTGTGGGGTAGGTGTGTTTTCCCAGTTCGATGCGGTACGAAACATAATTAACTAAAATTACACCACAAGCGCGAAACCAATCCGCAGTGGCATGCACTCGTCTGGTCTGCCGTGGATTACAAGAGACAGTTACGCCTTGCTCTTGCATCCATCGGCCAGACACAGACAGGCAAGCACACGTCACAATTCGCGCATCGATGCGAAATTATCGAAGGGAGTACGTTCGCACACAATGTGCACATACCAAGTACACATGTGCAGCGCAACGCCAGCCGCAATCTTTACTGCCCATATAATTTACTTCGCTCGCCGACCCGTGGTCTCTCAATGCTGGTGTGTGCCGATGTGCGGTGCGCATCCAAGAGGAGGAGAGATAATTAATTTTCCCATAATTTTCGCATCGGGCCCCGGTAATGGTACTGAACTTGCATGCAGGGCAATCCCGTTCGCCCCCCTCTACTTCACCCTCGCCGCCGACGACAACGACGCCGCGTCTCATTTGCAGCACCATGCCCGTACATGATGATCGATGCGGCGCATCTGTCGATTGTGTCTTACTGGCCCACATCGTCAAACAACTGCAATTTGCATCGCCAACCATCATTTGCCCCACAAACCTTCCTTTCTTCCGCCGGTGCAAACAATCGCCGAGGGTGCTGCATGACGCTCGTAATCGGGCACAAATAGATAGCCGGTTTTTCCATCAATCCTATGCACCGCCTAAGTATTGATTATCAATTTTGATTAGCATCCCGATTTGCGTCTTTACAGATGCCACACAGATTCAAAATCACGAAATTTCAACGCGATAAAATGTGAGGAAATCCCAAATTGTTTGATAGCCCACGGCCGAGAATGCAATAAGAGAAAAAATGAACGCCTATTCCCACCATTGCATAACAAATTCACGCACGTACGCGCACCAAATACTAATTTCGGTAAAAATTATTCTAACGGAGCATCGCACCTCTTTTTCAATCATCTTCGAAGTGGTGAGTATAATATTAGGAGGCGATGCTCTGCCATCAATTTTAATTTGCTGGAACTTTCCATAATAATAGTGAGCATAAATTTGGGATATGAAAAAAATGCTGATGCAAATTCAACACACTTTGTGCGCTCGGAATCAATTTTGTACACATTTACGCAGCCAGAAAGGATGAAATTCCCTCCGTAAACGATCAATTAAATGCCTTAAACACGCTTGCAGGCGTACAGGGAGCTTTCGTTTTCGTTTCGTTTAAACGCCGTGTGCGCATGACTCTCAGAGTCTGAGTCAGCGCATCAGAAGTTTATGATGATGATGATTAAGGGCCCTATTAGACTGCCTCAACATATGATAGTTTGGGGTTGCTACAATATCGACGATAACTTTGAATAAAATTGAGTATGAAATTAATATTCCTTATTTTATGAAAGAAAAAAATTGAACAATTATTGACTAGCTTACATTGACATAACAAAGAAGAACATGTAATAACCTTTTGCACAATTAATTAATTTTCAAAGAAATTAATTGAAATTGATCACGGAAAGAGAAAATTTTAAACCCCCTACCGGGATCGAACCGGCGACCTCTGGAATACTACTTCCCAACGAAGTCCTTCGAATTAATTCTTCCCTTGCCGCGATCATGGCTGACTTGAGAATATATAATTGGGCAATTTAGTGCGAAGTTGAATTATATATATATTTGAGAGCAAGTAGGAAATACTTTGCAATACTTGCTCTCAAATATGCAATATTTCTACGATGTAGTATTACTCTCAAAGGGGTCCGCAAGTGCTCAGGGGAACGGTGAACGTCACTGCGATAATTTCCAGTGAGATGATAAGTGTTCTCGAAAGACTGAATCGGAGTATTTGCCATCAAATATATCAAATTCAACTAGAAATATTATTTTGTTGTTTATTACATTACAATAAACTTCTTATATATTTTTTTAACGTGCAGACTTGAAGTCTATCACGAAAAATAAAGTATAGAAAAAATGATAGATCATCAAAATGTATTTATTCCATGGGGGAAAATATACGACGAACGTGTTTCACAATAGAAAGATTACATTTTGATTACCAACATTTTTTTGTAGAGAGCTTATTTCTCGAGATATTTGAAATGTTCACGTTAAAAAAACTGGTATATCGATATACTATTGCCTTGTTTAGAGGCACAAATCGATCATTGGACTGAAGAAAAGTCATGAAGTTGGATATAATTAATGGCAATACGAAGCATTTTATACACTTTACGTTATATACGTTGTTACCAAATATTGCAATGTTTAAAAAATACTATCTAAAACACCTCTGTCTAGGTGGAAAGATGAGATTATTTTGTTTCCGCTGGTAAATGTTTTCCACAAAATGTAAACGTCCGACTAATTGCACTTTAATAATTGCAATCGCAAGGTGCATGATAAAAATGATTAATACGTTTGCAAATGCCTCGTGCATCATCGTCGCAGTGTCTTCTTATTTAATTTTACGCCAACGCGGAGCGCATAGCGCAAATTATTTCGCGCAAGGATTGATGATCCACGCGCACGCATCTCGCGGTGGGCCGCCCGCCCGTTTGTGTAATTACTTACCGTCGCTGGGCTCTTCTTTGAATTTGAGCATGATGGACTGATCTAGATTCTCCAGCAGATTCATTAGGGTGGCGACTCGTGTCCACGCGTCCCCCGCAGGTCTGCAAACACATTACGCATGAATTAAAAATCACTTGCCGCGCGTGGTTGTCAATGATGCGAGAGAGCGCGCGCCGCCGCCACCACCAGTCGCTCCGGCTGGTGATTAATGCTGTGCTGCAGACAACTGCAGAAAAATCGATTAACATGAGATGAGATCTAACCAAACTTCAATAATAGTTGCGTGTGTCTTTATAAGGTACGAGGCATTTTAAGAGTTTTAGCCATACAGGCGATGCGGGGGAGTGTGTACGAACTTACCCCACTTTGTAGTCCTGCGTCGACGGCGGTGGATTCCATATCCTGCTGTGGCACAGCATCCAATCGCACCAGATCTTAACTGAAGGCAACAGCTCGAGAGCATCCAGTGGTAGTGCGTTGATATTCTCCGCCGTCGCCGTAGTCAAATGCTCGCTCAATATGGACACGCATTTCTCTAATATCAAATTGAACATTTCAAGTGATACGATCAAGGCGCGCTCTTGCAGCTCCGAACATAGGCCAGGTTGCAGATCTGGATCTGAAATTTAATGAATATGTATATGAGTATCGTTGCATAATCCACTCGTTCATAGTGAAAGTGGTTCATTTGTAAAAAGAGAATTCCATTTCCTAAAGAAATATTTCGTCCTGTGAAGTTTAATACGATCAGTGCTATACTTATAGTTGATCGTAGTAAATCTATGCTCGTCTAAGTAACCAACAAAAGTTACCCCATACTTCGAGGCTACGTCTATTTCGTATCACCTAAAATGACGAGTCCAAATCATCCGAGATCACACCCCATCAATGATTGTGTTAAGACAATTAAGTGTTTATCCACTAAAAGATGATCGCTAGTTCGCCAGATAAGATTAAAACTAATCCGTGTTTGTCAAAGAGAGAAGCACAGAGATGTACTCAATTCTTCGATGCCTCGTCAATTCCCAAGCGACAAAAAGGACGAAACTCTAATCCTTCGATAGCTAATATTTCGAAGGCAATCCCCTCAATTTAATTTTTATTTTCTGAAGCTCCGATTAATCTGCATCAAAAACTAAACAATTATGATATATTCCAAAGGTTTAAAAGTGATTATCATATCTGTACAGTATCATCATTGATTACCATAAATATCAAAGTATTGTTATGAATAATAACGTAAAAAATGGGCGAAATAAAATCCAAGAACACTAATTTTCATCGCAACTATTTTTTGTGAACCCTTATCTTATTTTTAACACCCTGCAATGTCATGACCATCATTTGAAGCAATGTGTTACAATAGCCCAGAACATTCTAAGTCATTGTAGCATGCTCAATCACAGTAAAATTCACCATTGACCAAAAATCAATTTTTTTTACAAACCAATGGCGATTAGTTGGTTAGATAAGCAAGCAAAACTTTAAGTAGCGCAATTTATCTCGATCTGGCTGGAAATCGCCTCCCGGCCACTCTTTGGTCGCTACCATCATAAGCCCCCTTCAGCAAAACTGTGCAAAGCACATCGTCAGCACGCTGCGACTGCTGCGCCGGCTGTCGTCTTCAGCCCGCAATGCGCGGTAATGAGAGCAAAGCGAAGAAACGACCTCGCGTTCTCTTGGGCGAGCTCTGTGAGTGCGCCGAGACCACTCTACGAGCGCCTCTTGCCGATCTTGCTAGATCGGCCAACGTTCGGCCTTGGAACAGCCTTGCAAGGGGTCACATGCGGTTATGTAGGATAGTCAACAACAAACAGTCGGAGGACATGCCATGGCAAAAAGGGTTGTGCGCATTGCGTCCATCGACACATACACACACACATAAAAGCTGCTCTGCAGAAGCCAACCGATGCGATCAGACAGAGACGGAGGGCGCACCGAACACCTTGAAGGATCACGGGTGGGAATCACGGAGATACGTCGCAGATGCACGCAAGCTCGACGCCATCCATTCCGCTATATATCGCGAGGCTCTCCTCTCAACGCCTCACGCCCGTGAAAAAGGGAGCAGCATGCCCTGGGTAAAAATCAATTGCACGCAAAACGCACACAGAGACATAATGCTTCATCCGCGTTTATGATATCGATGAGTGCTATCAAAAGTCAGAGAGGTCTTCCTCTCAGCAAATGGAAAAAGGGTAGACCTAAAGAGATCATCTCATAATCAGTCGGTGTACCTATGAGGCACATTTTGCTTTTATCGCAACGCAGTGCATGATTGGCAGTTGGTCGTTGCATGTAATGTAATTAGATCATATAAAAATAACAGCATATAAAAGGGCTCAGTAGGTGGATAGATAGCAAAGTGTAAGGCGATACCTCTGTACCTGCGTGGTTGTCACGGTCGTTTCGTCGCCCGGTTGAGAGGCGTGCGTACGAAAAGCGAATTGCTCATGGCAAATTGACTTGGCTAATGACGCCCGCAGCGGAGGCCAGGCGGCGCCAGCCCGCTCCGTTGGTGCTGCGCTCGAATGGAATGCTCGATAATTACTCGGTCCCATCCTCCTCAACGAGATCTAACGGATCAATAGATCGCGAGTCATCCACATTTTGCACACACACACACTTGCACGGGCAAACACTCGTGACACTCTAATGGTACCAACCTCTACCTCGAGATTTCTAGACCTATAAACTTCTAGACCAAAAGCCTGGAGACTTTCAAATGCTATTATACTTCTGGAACAACAATTTAAAAAGTCTTTGAAACAAAATATCTCTTCACAAAAATTATTATGAACTGTAAATTGCAATACCTTATGCAAATATAATCCAAATAGCGATTAGTAAACGTAAAATGGAGATGTATAAATCAACCAAGACAAGTGTCCTGACCCTTGAAAGATTTGAAAATCTGTGAATTCGTAAAGATTCGTAGACCTAGTAGTCGGAAACTATGAAGGTGGACAATTGAAATGATTCTCAACGAAAATAAATGTCTGGAGACCATAGAAGTGACCAGCTCTGGTATTCCAGGCCAGGACTGGCCAGAACCAAAGTGTTTAAGTGTTCTAGCTGTTCAATCAAGCCAGTTCTGCCTACTGGCTAAGGAAAACCATTGATTGAGTGGTGTATTAAGCGCCCAGAAGAATCGATTTAATCTCCCAGTACTATAAACAAAAATGATCTTAAAAAAAGGGCACTTAGGTCCAACCATGGATTCTAGTGTCTTCCTCTTCTAAAGGGTCTTACGAGACCTACCTACGATTCCTAATAAGATCTATCTCTACCTCCAGATTAACAAAGACAATCGTTCTTTGAATATTAAAGAGATTTACTAAGAACTGTAACAATGTAAAATACTTAAATCTCCAAAGCAGGTACCCAACATGCTAAACAAACAGAAAACAGGCACAGAATACAGAAAACTCGTTAAATGTCCATTTCACACTCATTTACCGATTGCGTTAATTTAATTTGCATTATTGAGTGACAATGCGCGCGTAAATGAATAACCATAAGTTGAAGCGCTTTTATTGCACAGAATATTAAACTTGCTTACAACATTCTAGTGCATATGCCTGCCCTCGTCGAGCTGACCAGAGAGCACCGTGCACGCCCTTGCAAGTGCACTGTACCCGGCGCCAAATATAGAATATGGATAATTGACGATGTGCATGAATAAAGGACACAGATATTATTGGAAATTACGTTATTTGCACACTAATTGATGCAGTCAACGATCTGCGGCGTCACTAACCAGCTACGCCGAGATTCCAATTTCTTGAACGGATAACCGATTATCCCAAGAAGTACAAAAACACAAAAAACAAAATTACATCATATAAATATATAAATTCCACAAAAAGTACTTTCCAAGAAATGTTTGAATATTTGGACTTCTTGGGAAGCACAGTGGTCAAATAAAAGCAACCACATACTTTGGCCACAATTCAAAATCGCACATGAGCATAAATTTATACGCTTTTAATTGCGCGATTATAAGTCGCAGATTTATGCGTCTGCAAAATCCGTTTGCCAGCAGCTCGCGCAACTTCTAACGTTTTGCGAAAATGCGGGAGTCCGGTAAGTGGTTGTAAATTGTGTACGCGAAGGATGAAGTACCGGTTCTGTGCATACGCGTGCACATCTTACGGGAGGAACACCTTCGTAAAAGAATTATTACTTATTGGTTATATGCGTGGCGTGAGCATGCGCATGCACACAAGCGGCCCGAAGCGCGCATTAATTATGATGAAATGTGAATTATGGCTCAATACAATTCCACATGGGGTGGATACCTCTTGTCTTGTACTTTATTATAATTTCTCTCATACAATATTTATTTATCTTTTTTTATTTGCGAAACAACTTAACTTGTTAAATGTTGAAGGGACATAGTTTAAAAATAATTTAGTATTATACGTGATTTAGGTATATTTAGGACATACATTTTCGCTCGGTAACCCTGATTATAACTATGGTAGATCGATTAGTGATAATCGCACATATATTTATCCATAAAAATAACAGCGAAAAAGCAACAT
>WSZQ02076287.1:0-13332 GCA_019419845.2 Weissflogia rhopalogaster
CACATTTATAGAAATACAAAGTTTTTTGTTAGTGACAAATTTATATAACAAACAAACCAAAAGTATTGGAATCGACATCCTGAATATGCGTACTTTCCATAACCTCAATTTCACGTTAACGCACGAACTTTTGTTTTAGTCGACATAGCTTTCTATTATTTTTATTATATTAAGAAGCCGTTGGAAAGAACTATAAAAATAAAAAATGACAGGTTCGTAACTGAACGAATTGATCTTGATTGTATGGAAAGGGGCGTTGTAAGCTCTACGAGCAGATTATTTCGTACTTTTCTTTAAATGACAAACTTATCCTGTGTGCCTATACTTTAGGCCCATCTCCCATAGAACTGAAAATTTTAAATAGTTTGTTTTCAGTAAAAGCACATTCTAAAACGTTAATTAATCAGTTTAAACATTTGTGATGTTAATATACCTCCTTGTGTCAACTCTATTTTGGTAAACTACAGACACAAACCTCATTACTTCACTTTAAGTAAATTTGGCGCAATTGTTGTTGTGCGAACGTGCACGTGAACATTTCCGAACTATTTCGCTCTCAAACTCACAAACTTCTGATTACATTCCCCGGATTCGTACACCGTCTATCTTTTAAATCCTAAGTGTTGCCTAAATGTTTAACTAATTTATTTATGTCTTTTGAATTTTAAATGTATTAACTATCCTTCCATTTAGGTTTTCTTCACAAAGGTATTCAACTTTACGTAGTTTTGTTTATTGTGTGAATAGTGTTCTCTGCAGCTGCATTATTAGAAGGATGACGACTTAAGGTCGGTATAAGGTAGAACCGCATTCTCAACGAATTCTGGACGTCGTTTTGGGACAGAACGTGGACAGCTGAGGCGCGAGACAAACGCAGGAATGGGTTAAACGTTGAAATGGCACGAAGGTCAATTTGCAACCAATTTCCATATAAATGAGAATCCATCTCGTGCGCCTTCGTCATGCAAGGATACGCTTCACTCGGCCTGTCACCAACAGGGCGTTCGAAAACTAATGCTCTATTTCGGGAGAGGTCTCTTCTGAAATGCGAGAAATGCGCCTAAATTCACGCCGTTTAAAAGTCGGCTCAATTGAAACTCTGTAGAAGAATGTGCAAACATTCTACACAAACAAACTTGATGGAAACTCCTTAACGTTACCATTAATTTTCAGTTAAATGCGGATTCGTTTACTAAAATATCTATCACACTGTAGGTATAAACGAAAAGGTCCACCTCTTAATACTCCTTTTGGAGAAAATTCCATATAGTTGGAAATTATCTACGTTGTTCTGTTATCCTTTCGACGGTTTTGTCATTCGTAGAGAATGAGATCCTTTGTCCAGCTAGATGCATACGCCTAGGACTAGCCGCTTCCACTGGAAACGTCCATTTATTTGCACGCAAATTAGATAACTGTGAGGGGGTTTCAAACGGATTTTGCATACATTTGTTGCATATTTGCTCAGTGCTAAAAATTCACATAAATATTACAATGTTTAAATACACCCCGAAGGAAAAAAAACTTCCCTATAAAACTAAGTATTTCCTTCTGAAATTCTAGTTCCGCGAAGATTATTCGAAAAGTAAGGTTCCAATATGTTTTAAAAATGGGAGACTTTGTTTTTTGGGACAAAGATAGGCCTAGAAGCACATAGATGTTGTAAAGGAAGTGGTGGTACTACGAGAAGGGATCTGTGCGTGCAGTATCCACCGATTATGAGGTTTAAGATTTTCTGTTATAAAACTACTCGTATCCAAACGCTGTAGGAGCTACTTCTTTTCCTCTTCAGGTTCCCTTACGAAACATCACAGACCACGGGTTGTTGGTCTCTAATCTTCTGATTTCTGAACGTTTAAGGACGGAATGTAGAGCAAGTATGTTCAACACAATATCACAAAGGACTGACTACTTACTAAGCGACCCCTTTCTCTTTCGTCATAGTTACACCAGTGTGCTTTACAGCGATGTATAAAAGAATATGACATGAGATGGAACCACTCTTTGTACTATTATCTTTTTCATAATAAACCTAAGCATTTTCCTTTTTAGGTAAACCCGGATATAAAAATAGTTAGGAGTTTTACAGGAAATAACCACATAATTGGAATTTCATAAATGTCAGAAATATCGAGTTTTACCTACCGATAGCGTCACACTGTGGCCACATCGACCAGGCACATTGTTGAGGATTATATTTCGGCTGATAAGCAAGCGTTTAAATTGAGTTTCGACGTTTTTAACGCAACGCATGCGACAATCACGGCGTCGTGCACTCGGAAGTGACTTCGCCTTCTGTCGTTCGGGCTGTGTTTAATCTCTGTTGGCCTTTTTTCAGCTCTCGCGCGCGGTGGCAGTCACATCGGTCGAAAAGATCGAAAAATGAAACAGCAGTAATCTAAATCAAAATCTCGAATCGCTTTATATTTCACCCTCGGGGCGCATGCGGAAAATATTCGAAACAATGAATTACTATAAATAAATAACGATGCAAATATTTCACAGTGTTACTCAATATATTGAACGAGTTTTAGTGTATTGGATGAGTTTTGTTCTGTAAATTGAAGATTCAAATCATGCGGAAATCAACATTTTGATGATTGATTGAGAAATCAGTGAATATAACTTTGTATTAAATTCAAAAAATTATGGTATATTAAATTATTTATGTTTCATTCATGTGTTAATATTTTATTTAATACAGTTTTTATAATTATAATTTATATTTTAATTGAAAAATAATGTTAAAAAATGAACATGTAACAAAATAGTGTTATGGTAGGAAGGCTGTCGTGATGTAAAATGTATTTGCAATGAAGAGTGATAGGTCGGAAATTATCGAGGTATCGACCTTTTATATTTAGACTGAAATAGCAATTAGGTCAACAACATATAAACAAGTGATAGACATATACTTAGATATTCTATTGGGTTAGCAGTTCGTTAAAACTATTTGTATCATTCTATAGATTGTGGTAGACGAGACTGTAAGAGAAGACATAAAGACAAAAAAATATCAATTGTACTTCGGGCCCTCAGAAACTGTTCACTTATTTGTCTAAAATAGACCAAACACACAAAATTTACCATGAAAGGAGAACACACCAGGTGTCGCGTGAACCGGGATGTATTATTGTGAAGGTTAATTATTTTTGCTTTTGCTGTGAAATCACTTTTGGTTATGTGCACATCTGGCCCATGGTGAGAACAATAAAGTGCTTGTTTGAGAATTATGCATCACGGGCAGAATGTTTAGATTAAGATAAGGTGAGGCGGCTTGAAGTTTCTAGTTGCTTTCGATAATTGTTTTAAGAATTAAATTAGTACGTTATGGGACTTGGCCGTGATTACTTCTGCTCTCCATCCTTCTCCACACAATTTCAGAAACGGGTAGTTTCGCGTTCCTGCTGAAAATAAAAGGCTCCAGGTGGGCAATCAACATCTCGTCTGCCAGGAGTTGATGTCGCGTGCAACACGGTCACGCGACACCAGGGTATAAAGGCGGGAGTAGAGACACACATTTCTTAATTACAGACAAAGGATCGTACGAAAAGTATAAACATTATAATATAAATATTTATAACGTAAATAATAACATTATAATAGAAATAACATGTATATATATATATATAGAAAACTTATTTCAGAGCTTACCCTTTGTCTATTTTCAAAATATCCTCAATTTTTGTAAGCAAATATATAGTGGATGTATGGAACATACGATAAATATTATAAACATGGAAGATATGAATGTGACCGTTATCTGGATTTGGTTTAAATAATACAATTTCTCAACAATATTATTTGTTAGCATATAATATTTTACCCTCGCTTTACAAATACTCAAAAAGCTATGTACTTGCACCATTTTCGGGGAAAACGTATAATTGCTGGATTTTTATAATAATAATAATAATTGATATATTTTATTGTCTGTCGACCATATCGGTCTTTCCGACATATATTTACAAGTATATATTTTTATGTTTACATTGCTTTTTTGAAAAGTGTACGTGTGTAGTAGTATGTTATAGAATATAGTGTTGAGAGTTGCGTCTTATGATGCGTATGTTGCGAGTTTAATTATTGAAAGTTCGCTGCTGTTATAGGTAGACGAATGTGTGATGGGTATGTGTATATGTGTGTTGTGTGTATTAATTATTAATTCACACTCATGATTTTCCACCCCGGGGACTCGAACCCCGTCCGCCTGCTTTATAGACCAATGCTCTTCCCGCCAGGCAGCCCAGGTCGGCAAGTTTTTACAATTTCCTTAAAAAAATCAAATATTCAAGTTAAATTGACATTTGTATCAACGTTAATTACCGCGCAGTAACTCAAATCTGCGTTGATTTAAATATTGATAAAAAGTATTGTAAAGCAAATTAAGGAAATGTATATTGAGTTCAAACTCAAACTTACTAAGAGCTGGAGTTCACTTACCTCACCTACCGAGTATAACTTGTAAACAAGACATCTGACAAGATGTTTACCTTTCCTAATGCAGTTTATCATGCCGTTTACAACATTGAAAACATTGCTGATATATCACGTGAAGTTTTGAAGGTATGATTTTTTTTAATCCGTTTTTGTTTGCATTAGTATTTTATAAACAGCGTCTGATCCCGTGGTGCATACGTAAAATTATCGAAAATGCATTAACACTTCAATCGCATTTATATACTCACGGATTAGTTGTCTTCGTTCTTATTTATTTCAATTCTCCCTTAATGAAAGGTATAATAGATTGAAATAAGCGCAATAAAAATGTATATACTAGCAGATAAATTATGTAAGAGGAATACAAGGTTGGAAAGGAAATCCTGAAAGCGGATTAAATGATCCAATGATCGACTCGAAACGATGCTCTTTCGGTATCTACGTTTAACCAGATACGTGTGGCACTTCGACACCTCGCCGCAGAGCTCGCACGTTTTGCCGCCCCCAAAGCACACATTCACCTATATAAGCAGCACACATTTACACTCATACACTCACATGAGCAATCTACACACGATCAGAGCCATCACACACACCCACACCGTCGCATCGGTTGCTCATTTCCACCATAAAAGGCGTCGATAACGACGTTTTTCGGTCTACGAGTCTATGCTTCAATGCCTCATCTTCATCTTCATCTTTATCTCGATCCGTATTGACCTTTATAAACACGTTCTGCATGCTTACGAATTAATCGAATTCCGAGGGTTTAGAGGGTTGTCTCCGCCTGTCGCTTCAATCTAAACGCTTTTCACCTTCTACTTCACACGTTTTAACGTTGTGTTTCTCAGTGTTGTCGCTCTTAAATGTTGCAAGCATTGTGGGGTTGATGGGCTGAGGGACTGTCTCCCTGCGTGCGTTTATGTGCACGAATCTGGAAAATTGCAATGCTCGTCGAGTGGTGGATAGGCTGTCGGGCGTGGGGAGCGTAAATTATGAGAGAGTGCGCGCGAATTCGGATACGTTTGCAGATGTAACGAAAGTCGGTTGAAAGACTGGGACGGCGTGGGCGTCGAATAGAAATGACGACGTATAAACACTTTTGCCGCGCGTGGCATCCTGGAAGTCAGGATGTTAATTATGATTAAAGGGCTTCATTTGCGCGTCGGTACGCGCAGTTGTACGTGCTGAATGCTCAGTATTCGTTTTAATTATTCTTTGCTCGTTTACTCACGCAACTCGACAAAACGTAGCGTTGGCGTGGTGGAAGGACTGGCGTTGGTGGCGGCGCCGGCGGTGCAGATGAGCGCACCGCGAAAAACCGCTGCATCTATGTTTTCATTACTTTGTTTTAATTTCAACGTTATTTATTTTTATACAAGTATAGTAACTATTCCCGAATCCTGATCAATTATATATTTTTTGTTTACAACTTATTAAATTCATATTTCTTGAGATTTTACTGTTAATGAAGTATAATAATTTGCGACAGTGCAATATGAACACATTCCCGCACTCAGAATACATTCTCGCATTCATGTTCTACGAGTCGGGGACTGAAAATGAAAAACTTTACTATAGTGTGTTTATTGTACAACGGAGTAGATAATCTTACATCCTAGATATATTAGAATTTATTATACACTTGTATAATATAAGAATATACATAAACAAAGGAAGAATATTAGTATTCGTATACATAGTGACTATTATCATGGTTTGGAATTCATCTTTGCAAATTACTAATAATATAAATGGTTAGCTGCTTGGCTTAAACTACCAAGCCTAAATTGAGATAAGGAAGATGGTTATCTCAACCGTATATATGGAATAAAAATACAGCCCTACATATTAATTTCAAACATATTCTTATTCTTATTATTGTATAATATTTTCCACTGCTCAATACAAAATAATATTTGACTTGATGTGATACATTTTATTCCTAGATTTCTGATGATTTATTTTATGAAACGTCTTGAAAAACAACTGAACATGTTTTCTATTCCGCATTTTTAGTAATTGAGTATGCATAACAAATGTGTAATATCATTCCTCAAAATATTAAGAAGCAAATATTGAGAAGTTAGATAGGTGAAGCTGTCAGTAAGTATCACGTAAAAATTATTGTTATCAACCAACTCCTGAAATTCACATATATTATATATCTTGCGGTAGTCAATACTTAAAGATATAAAATCCAAATTGCGGACGTAATACAGCTACTTGGTACTACCAATTTCGGTCATCTAACATGTGTTAATTTGAACTCACGCATTGATGTTTATATGTCGAGCAATAAGTACAAACGTGGATGTGTAATGTGTAACGAGAACAGAGATTCTTATAGAGATTTGCAGTAGATATAACTTCTTGGAGTAGTAAAATGCCACAAACGCGAATAAACCAAACGCAAGAGTTAAACGAATATTGTGATATACGTCGGCGGCTATTAGGTAAGTCACTGCACTGTGTATGTGGGGTATACAGCATACTTGCCTTCATGGAATATGGTGTTATAAAATTATTTCCCTCCTGAAAATTCTTAAATAAATAAATAAAGTAATATTTAATTAAAACAAATTATATTGCATAAAATCTCTTAGTCAAATAAACTAGGCCATAATATAATAATTTAATTATACTCCATAAATGCACCCTCATAATCGAAATTACGATGTTATATACATTAATTTCGGCTCTCAATAAAATTATTTGAATCAATGTTATCAATTTTATAGCCAAATTTATGAAATGATGTCTTGAAATACAACGCAACTATAAGCAATATTGTTACACAAAAATTTTTAATGACAACAAACTGTTGGAATTACATAGGTGTACGTCGTAGTTTCGGAATACTGAACGATCGTGCCGGGAAACGAACGCAAAGGGTTGCATTTGTGTGCGTGCGTGCGTTTGCCCGGTGTGTATGAGGCGGCTCGGGTTCGTGCCGTCTCCGCGAGCCGCCACCGCGCGGCGCTGAAACCGCGAGAGGCTGGGCCGCGCCAGTAGATTGTGAGCCGTCGCGTGACGCACGTTCCGCTCGCCACCACCGCCGATGCCGACGTCCGTCGTTGCCGCCTCCGCATATCACATGATGTCCACTATCCTGCATACGTAGACAATTAAATTACTCGTTAATATTTAAATTAACCATTGTGCATCATCCAGTGCATTAAAAACCTAGGACAATACGATACAAAGGATTACATAAACAGTGAATCGGTGGATTGCAAACTATTCAAGTTTAATCAATGTGTTGACACGATGCTGGCGAGGAGGAAATATGTTCGATGCAAAGGAATAAACAACTCATTCGTTCGTTTGTGTTAAACTTTGGCGTGTTGTGTATGTGCCACGGCGTGAACGTGTTTGGGGGCGGCATTTGCCGCTGGCCCTGGGAGGAACAACTATTTCAATAAAAACTTTTTTCATTCCTACGTTTTTTTTGTTGCTATAAAGAAATAAGTTTGCGATGCTGCAATAAGAGAGTAGATTTTTATACTAACACTGATGTGATGGCAGATAGTGAATATTTTATTGGATTATAAAGTGAAGATAATGTAAGTATCTTTTTGTTCAAATCAAATTTTAATCAAATCTTCATGTCTTTAATTTTGTCGCGCCTTACGAAAATTGAATATTGATAACCAGGAAATTAAAAGTCTAACGATGTCACGTTTTCGTAGATGAAACGAATTAGTAGGCAAACATCTTTTAATTAAATTACAGACGAGTATCTCTAGTACCTGCATAATGATTCCTTTTATATCGTTTTGTTGATTTTATAATGAAACTCTTTGTACTAAACTTTAACAGGAATCTTTAAATTAAATTTTAATTATATCAATTTATCTCCGTTATTTGCTTTCCAAGTTAACGTTAAATATATGTTTTTTAAACAAAGTATTAACGTTTTAATACCATTAATGAAATATTCTTATCCGTGAAATACCCACGAAGTACTTTTTTATCAGATGTAACATAACATTTTATTTTCTTGAGTTTGTGAGTGAGTTTAAGCATTATATAACAATAAAATTGTATTGCAATCAATTCATCTTTAGCCACCTAGTTATTTTCCAGGAAATATTATTTCCCCATCGTATTCCACATTCACACTTTAGTAATATAACCTAATAACAAGAAAAGTGAAAAGTGCGCGTGCACGACATCGGTGTGGGATTAACCAATAAAAAAATCGAAGCAAAAATGCGTGGCACGCAAGCAAGCATCGGCGTAATCTCACCTCAACTTACATTTCTCCGTTTTGACTAGTGACGACTGCGTGATGATTGATGACTTTTAAAACTTCACAACTCATTCAGCATAAAAAATTACAGTAACGCTGCACTGAATGCAAAAAGTGTTCCAGGCCTACACTGCCCGGCGCCGCGGCGCCACCGGTTTCACTACCGTATAATTTTGTATTTTATACTATAACTCATAAAATTATTACATGTTTCTTTTATTAGTGCTTTACTGTAATTTTAACTTGTATATAATTATGCTTGCCTTTAGGCTTCACAATCAAGCCCCTTCTGTCCTTTTAACTTTTATTTTAAACTGTCCTATATAATGTAAATTATGAACTTCAAACTGTAAGGTATAAATACAAGTCGAATCTTACTATTAAATTAGTCTATACTATCATCAACTTTGATTTTATGTTGTCGAAGTAAACTTCTCTGAAAATTAATTTAATATTTAAATACGATATACAAACATATATATCATTTAATATACTGTCTTAATAATTCCGTATAAATATTGGAATAAATATTGGCAACGTATTCACTCTAAATATTATTAAGCTATCAATGTTGCATAACCCTGGTGAAACCAGACCCATTCAACATTACTGATATACCTATTTTTAATTTAATTTTACCGTGCATCGACTGCTCTGGTCATTAGCTCAGCTCAGTGTACTTTTTCTATGTAATTGATCAGAAGAAGAATTCAGGTTGCCCTACATCCATTGAGAAACGAACTTGGGTCCTTGCGCGCAGCAGTCATCGAACTTACCCCTGCCGAACTTACCGGTTGATCCACGTAATTATACAACAATTTATATGAAATGGCTTACCTTCTCAATATATTATTATCAAAAATAACAACAATGCTGTGTTGAACGGTTAAATTGCTATAGACCAATGATTTTGCATTCCCGAGCTTCCACCATTGTATAATTTGGTACTTATATGATAACTATAGAAATTAATCAATATTCCTTAATTTTAAAAATAACGAATTAACTATTATCAATTTATAGATTTAAGTTTAAGAAATATAATATAACTGGATCATTTTAGGTGCTTGGTTTCAATATATTTCCTAACATGACCATTTTAATACCTCAGAATTTATTTAATATATAAAAATAAATGGTTTTCAATTATCTTTTTAGTTCTAGCCTACGCGCCGAAAGTTTGCGGCTCTTTCACCATCGTGTACTGTAAAATTTAAATATATTAACTAGAAAATTCATCAACTCTTCGTATTTTTATTGCTATAAACTTGAAAGGCAAGCTTTCCTGGAGTTTCAACATTGAATAAATTGAATAGTATAATATACACAACGAAATTAATCATTATATCTTATTTATTATATTAAAAATTAGACTAATATCCAATTAATGAAGTTATATTAGCGAAATTTTCATTCACTGCTTCTTATATGATATGCTTCAGGCATTCGTGAACGTTTTTATTCAGGTCAATATTTATTACACTATTCGTAAACTTTAAATATATTATTTGCATTCCGTAATATTGCGGATATATAAATATTTATTGAGGGTATTAATTAAATGTTCATACATCTTTAATAATGTTGTAACGATATAGTTTTTAAAACTTCAGAATTCATTTAATATCCAAAATGAACTAGTGTTCATCGATCTTACGCGGCTTCAATTTAGTATTTTAACATGTAAACTCAGGGAGTGCGTGTCGAACTGGGTACGCACTAGCATTATAACGCTACGGCCCCGGGTTAGATTCCTGGTATATATTAAATCACGTACTTCACATTTTCCCAAATCCTGAATAAAGAGGATCTCTGGCGATGGGCCTGCAACTCATTCACGTAAAAAACGTATGCTAAACCGCGTTTGTTGAGGACCTGTTCAGACGAGGTAAATACATGTTATATCCAAAAACAACTAGTGTTCAATGCTCTTGCTAATACTAGAGTACGTGCTGAAAATTTTCCGGCCCTTTCATCATATTGTTTCATCAATATTTTCTGCCTATAATATTGAGTATACGTAAATATTTGGATGCGTTATTAATATCTTTATTTCGTAAAGTTTTGTTTAGTATTGGTTAGCTGCTTTAGTATTCCTAATTGGTAGCTAGGAACTTTACTGAGAAAACACATGTTCTATGAACATTCTTTGTAAGCAAATTTATTATTCAACAACAATATAAGCGGCTTTATGATTTGTGATAGTTTACCTAGAGGAATCAAAACTTTCAAAATACCGTATATATTTTGAAAACGGTCTGGCGTCTTCATTATACACATTTATAAGTTTATTGTGCACAACTCTACTTTAACGAATGCAAGATTAGTAGATTTACTAATTAATCTATATTTCTGTATATTTTGAACATAATATTTTCAAAAAAAAGGCTCCTTCTACCATCTGTCTCACCACTATTTTTGATAGCCAGCTTTGATAGTAAGCCAGCTTCCTTTGGTCCTTCCACGCACTTCCCCCCTTTTTCACACACCATTCCCATACATACTTCACCATACGCCCATCTAACATCCGATTTAAGGTTTCTTCATACCTTGCCACCAAACTCATTGTTTCCCATCTCAGGCTCAACTTCCCCGCTTCCTGCAGTACTATATACAACGGCGTAGATCGCTCCAGTCCAAATAGGTCCTTCACGAACCACGCCTGTTCCTTCTCCACAACCTCCCATTCACTCAGACCCCATGCTTCCACACCATACAGCAGCACGGGTCTCACACATGCATCCCATAATCTCATCGCCACTCCCCAATTACTCCCCCTTATTCGCCCCCATCTCTCTGTTACTCTGCCCCATGCTCACCTTGCCTTTACTTGTAACCATCGCACATGCTCTCCCCAACTTCCATTCGATTTAATAAAATATATGAATTATTATTATTATAAATCATGGCTTCAAACCTTATTCATTAATAAAAGTAGCAACAACACTGCGAAGAACGTCTAAATTGATACAGGCCTATGTTTTGCGATATATACTAAGAAATGAATCAATATTTCTATTTCGTAATATAAAATATATTATGATAATATTTATGGATTTAAATTTATGAAGTTTTCTCCAGCAGATTCATTTCATGTGTATCGCTTCAGCATATCTCTCAAGTCAATAGTTCACATGACAATAATTCCGTATTTATTATAGTACCCTAATAATTTGAAAGCCAAAATTTTCAATATATGATATTACGGAAATATAAATATTTGACATAGGTTTTAATTTCATTTTATTAATTGTTTAACAGTAATGATTGTAAAATGTGAGAATTAATTGAATATCCAACAACGGCTTGTGTGTAACATGGAAGTCAATATTTTCTCCCCATAATTTTGAATGTACGCTAATATTTTATTTTTCCAATATAATCTTTTACTGTAAATAGCTCAGGTATAAGAATATTATATGTAAACAAGTATATTATTCTACAAAATATAAGCGGCTTAATGTTTTTTGCTGGATTACTTAGAGGAGTCAAAATGCTGTAGACATTTTGTCAATAGTCTGGCGTCTTCACTATTCACATTTATAAGTTTTTGTTTGCTTATGTACTGGGAGAATTTTTTTAACGTGAAAACTTCAAATATCCGCATAAATGCGCTCTCTATGAAAAACTTAAATGTAATCAATATGCAATCCTTCTGTGACGGGAAAAAGTCTTAGAATATTCACACCTTCAGCACATTCCTCATTGGTTGGGGTGGGTGTTACTTTGAAATCTTAAATGGGCAACACTATTTTTAGACCGGAATCAGCTTGCGCAACTAAAAGTATATTTGTTCAAAAAAATACTCGAATAAACATTAGGCACATTTTATTATTACAGCCTTGTAATTGTTATGGTAAATGCTCAAACCGATACCCGTCGAATTCAACTACGAAAAGTCAATTCTGGAATGTGTGGAGCAAGCTAAAATGAGAGTAAATTCATCGAGATCCAATGGAATACTTGACTTATGCCAAGTAAATAGATTTGTATTAAGAGTAACATGTATAAAGCGAAGAAGGTTAGGTGTGCTTGTAACGAAATATGTTGGGTAAATCATATGCGTCATCATATACGGCGAACCCAACGGGCCCCCTCGTTTTCCTCTCCTCGAATCAAGTAATTTTTATAGACATGGTCGCATTGCGTATTAATTTTTATACTTTGGCTTTTTGTCCACTTATCTTAAAACATATATTATTCAAGAATACTAAACAGTAAGCTCGTTCAGCAGTAAAATAATAATTAAATTCATGGGTTAAAAACACCAGAATTTTATATTGATTCAAGTTACTCAGAACATTCTTATGAATAAATTCAAATCAGTTTATAAATAAATTGAACAATATTTGAACTTGTTGACTAAGAATATTAATAATAATTTGTTCCATTCCTTTATTGAAACATTCCTCTACACCTCAAAAACTTATCAAACCTCATTAGCAGAGACTTTCTGACAAGGATGTGGGAAGGCTACTGACCAAAGACATTGTAAGATTCATGAAAAACCTAGGGCTTCTTTCTCGTTAGGCAGATGTGGCAGAACAATAATTGGGCGCGGTTTACAGGAGATTCTTTGTAACCTAAGAAATCGTATGTTTCTTCTACATTTTTGACGCTTCCATTGCATAATACCA
>WSZQ02076298.1:5968-16461 GCA_019419845.2 Weissflogia rhopalogaster
CAGCAGTTGTAAGCTGTTAAAGTTTTAGAAACGTTCATTAAATTGAATGCATGTTGGGTTGCCTATTATAATCTTCAAACTAAACTAATCATTATAGTAAAATCATTTACCAAAAATATCTTAAAAACATTTACAATTCTGGAGAGTTAATTTTATATGAAAAACCTAAGCAAAATCTTAATATCAAAAGATTCAGCTGATTATTTATTGGCGTTGACATAGGAACATTTATTACCCTTATTTTCTTACATCAAGAGTGTTTAGGGCATTTTCCAGCATCTTTTCCTCTCGCCCTATCTCAAAACATTCCCCCATCACATCAATCCAATCATTCCTCCTCAATTTTCTCAAATTTGAAGACAAACAATGACTGATTACCACCATCTGTCGAAACATTTTCATCAATTTTCTATAATAATTTTAGAAAGTTACTTTTGCATATATTTGATTCACTTTTAAATACAACTATTTTCAATACTAAACAATTTTAGGATATTTTTTTAGGTTTTATTTTATGTAATATTATTTTATGATTAACTAAATGTATATTTGTATATGCTGCAATTTGTCCTACATTTCTTCGTTTCCCTTCATCTTCATCGGCACTATTTTTGGGGAAAATTATTTTCCGGCCCCCTCATCGAAACCACTTCCCGTGCGTCCTTTTATCTCCGTAATTTCGTATCTTTTGCCCTTTTTGATCGCCTTTACTGTGCCTTGCAAGCGCGTCCTAAGGAGCGTTATTCATCGACACAGGAAGATAAAGCACAAGAAGCATGCAGTGGAGTGGAAAAATGTGCGAGCCAATTATGACAGATGATTCTGACTGATAATTTTCATCCTCTTCCCTGCTCTGCACGAACATATTCCTGCAGAGTAGAGAAGAGTTCACGTACAATAAGAGCATAAAAGAGCATATTCGTGAGCGATGAAAGTGGGCCAAATCAATTGGAAACATATCGTGAAAGCTCACAAGAAACTCATCAATATATTCAATACTTGCCCCGAATTTATTCCATGAAAAATGTATGCAATTTTCCACGTTGTCGAAACGTCGAAAATGGTAGAAGTTTTACGAGTTTGTCGCGGACGAAGTGATTTGCAAAGCGTAAACTTTTTAATTTCCTTTCGCACCCAACCTGAAAGCACCCCACGTCGAAAAGACCGTGCAAAAAATCGAAACAAAAATAAATTACACGTATAAACCTCGAATGAAAAGTTGCCCTCCGAAAAAAATGTGAATTTGCAAATGCCAGCGATTTCAATAAAAGTTTTTCGCTTTCAGGCGTGTTTTTTTTTCTGCAGGCCGCAGGACGCCTACGAAAAGTGCCAAGTTTAAATTTGGAACTAGTAGAGTAAGGGGAAAGGTGAAAAAAGGGAATTTAAACGCATTTATTCACCCTCAAACGTGGAGGTTTTTTTTCTTTAAATTGGTCATAACTATGTTTGAAAGGTTATTATAGAAGGAAATTGCTTTAAAATTGTTATATAAAGAATATAAAAGTCTTGTAAGGTCGAAAAAAGTTTATCAAGTAAAAATTGAATGAAATAAGAAATTTTGAAATAGGAAAACATGTTTTTTTAGATTTACGAATATATTTAAACATTTATCCTTTGAAAATGATTTTTAGAAGAAATCTTGTTTAAAAATTGTGAATCAGCTTGAGTGGATAAAAATCGGCTTTCAAAGGGAGTGTCCCAATTGTCCACCTTGGGTTTGATCGAAAAATTATGTATGTTTAATTCCGTATACGGAGAGTCACGGGACCCGCAACCCTATTGTCAAGGGCTGATAATTACATCACGAAGCTTGCTGTTATAACAGTATGTACTTTGGCCAATTTGTAAAGAAACTTTGAATTTGTATGCAAAAGTCTTAAAACTTGAAAAAGATACCTCCAAGGCGGACATTTGGAACACTCCCCTTGTCCGTATGTATAAATTTAGTTTTACCCTGTTTTGTAATATTTGATAAAGCTAAAAAATGAAATATCACACCCTCGCTCGGTGTTTTCGAGTGCATACGTAATCCCAGCGTCGTAAAATGCATCAAGCAGCAGTAAAATGCAGGAATATTGCCGACAAAATGAAGGAAATTATTCAAACTTGTGCTTGGGAACATTTTCAAACAATTTACTATGAAAAAGGCTTGGTTTCGATGACAGGAATTTCATGAAAAGAAACACTTTTTAAAGGTTAAAATGTTCCAAACATTTAGAACATACATTTTTAACATTTTCACTTTGAAATTAGTAACCTTACCTTTGTTTTAATTTTTCGAATTTTCATCTGAAAGCTTTGTTCATGCACAAAGTAAATTTTTAATAAAAATATAATAACTTCAAGTCTAAATCATTTTATAACCCTCCTCTCACCAAAAACAAAAAAAAAACAATACAACGTAATATGAGCATTTGTATCTCGTAAAACCTTCCACCAGTCAGAGCACTTTTCTTATATAGATAAATTAACGCAATTATCAGGAACAATCGAGGAGGGGTTCATACTGCACCGAGGCAAGTGGCAACTTGAGATACGACCGTTTCTCCTCCGCGTCGGTTCGGGCCCGAAAGAAATAATGAAAGCGCACTTTCATACTGGTAACATTTTGTGCAACAAAGATAAAACGTGCACTCAAAAGGACATAAAGTACAAAGTAATATAAAGTAAAAGAGTAAAAGGGGAATTTTCAGCGCTATTTCTTTCATTACCGTTCATCTTTTTCGTTATTATATTAATACAAGTGCATCATGATTAAATTTGCCAGATATCAAAATGTACGCAAGAAAACTTAGCAAGGATGCTGTTGAGAGATGTTGTTGGATGAATTCAGAAATATATTTTCGTATTTGCATGCATATATGCACCGTCTGTGAAATCCTGCAATATTTATGCACCTTACAAGCGCTGGTTTTCTTCTGCGAAAGGAGAGACTGTGGAGAAAGGTTCATTCTGTGGGTTTAGAGGGCGAAAACAAGTAAGCTACGATAATTCCTGAATGTGTAGCGCGCGATTCTCCTGCTCTCTGGTGCATTATTAAACGTTATAAATTGGGAGAATCTAGTCCAAAAGAGGGAAGGAAAACCAGTTGAAAGGTAAAATAATGAAGACTATATTTTATTAAGTTCTTTCCAGGTCCATGAATATTTTCACGGAAAACATTTTGAATCTTTAAATGGTTTAATATGATGAGTAATACTCAATAAACCGAATTTGAAGGTATTTAGAAAGGTAATAAATGTATGACTATGTTTTGTAAGTTTATGAGTTTAATTTTCATCAAATTTCGTTATTTTTCGGCCTGAAAACTACGAAAAACGGTCAAAAATGGCAATATTTCATATTTTTAAAGTTCAAAATAGAAGAAATTAGTCAAAAACCTTCTTGTAAAAGATTTCGTGAAATTTTCCACACTGAAAAAGCTTCCTTTCGCCGTCTAGAGGCTGCTAAAGAAAGACCAAACTTTTTATTTTTATTTTATAACTATTTTCAAAAGTAGCGCTGTTTTTCGATCAGTTTTCTCTGGTTTTTCTTCGTTTATTTTCCTCAAAAACTTTATTAAAGTAAGAAGGACGCTGAATGATACTAAATAAACACAATTAGGAGGTGCTTGAAACGGTAAAAATGGTGTTACTATATTTTTGAACATGTTTTGTAAGATTATGAGTTTATTTTGCATCAAATTTCTGTATTTTTCTTGCGAGAAATACGAAAAAGGTATAGAAATGTGACATTGTTTGATGTTTTTAAAGTGCATACGCATAAACATATAGTAAAATGCAAACATTTCGTAGTCAAAATGAAGGAAATTACTCAAAAACCTCCTTGGAAAACATTTCGTGAAATTTTCAACACTGAAAAACGTTTCTTCCGTCATCTTAGATGCTGCAAAAGAAAGTCTAAACTTTTCTTTATTTTATAACTAACTATATTCAAAAGTTGCGCAGTTTTTCGCCCAGTTTTCACTCCGTCATTCTGGTTTTCCTTCTTCGTCCATTTTCCCCAAGACGTTATTACATTAAGAAGCACGCAAAACAGGGAGATGTGTAAAAGACGACCGTCGAGGACGACATTGTCAAGCTTTCCCAGGCGAAAGCCGACTGCGTTATGGATGAATATAAAAAACGTGCGTTTTTCTCAACGGTGCCGGTCGAGGAAACTTTCATCAAGTGATGAAGTTTTTGCGCTCGTAATAAACGCCTCTGTTCATCGTTGTTGTCATTTTCAGTGGCGTTCGTTCCATTGTTTTTCTTTCTTGCTTTTTGTCGCAGGCGTTCGTTGGTTAGTGGTTGACGGTTGGCTGTTGTTTGCGTGAACGTCGCGTCGCCGAATTGCTTTATTTGTTGGGAAATTTGCGTCTTTTTATGGCCCGACGACCTCATGGGTGCTATCGGAAGTCACGAGCAGTGTATCAGAAGTTTCGACAGCGATGAAAGTGAAGTTGTATGGTGTCTGGGGTGACCAATTGGTTCGGCTTTCCTCGGAGTGTTCAGTTGTTGGTCATAAATATGCGTGCGGGAAAGGTGCACTTTAAAATCCGCAACTTTTAGTCGGCGAAAGGGTGTCAGAGGAGAGGGATCTTTCTTTAGGGATGTTTAACGCTTATGTTCCTGTGTTAGAGAGTTGAAGAGGGTGTATCACTGTATATGGGTTTTAATTCATAATATAGTGTGGGAGACGCAGGTGGTTTTACATCCAACACAAAACTCTTGAAATATTAATTACTTTCAAGTGTTTAGGGGCTTCGTTCTTCTCTTGGGGGAGTTTTTGCGAATTTTTAAAATTTACAGAGTGTCGCTATTCATTATCAGACTTTTAAAAATTGTTTTTTTTTAATATGTTGAAAAGGGTGGTTGATTTTTAAACGTTTCACGAAAATGGTTAATTGTGATAAATATATTTTTCCTCATAGCATCTTCAGATAGGGCAGGGATGAGCAACCAACAACATTTAAAGAATCTAACTTTTATAGGAAAAAGATTTTGAGCATATTTGGAGTATAATTTTGATTAAGAACTCGGTTTATATAAATTAACATTGACCATATCATGCAGTGAAAGCAAATATGAATGAACAAAACATACAAAATTTAATTCATCCCTTCAGACTGAAGTAGACACGATTACTGTTAATTTTATTGCTGCACATTTGCTGACTTCCTAGACAATGAAACGCAGTGGCGAGACAAATAATCATAAACATTTTCATAACCATAAATTATCGAGATTAAAGAACTAATACTAAAAACACATTAAACATGTTTACTCAGTCTATAAGCATTTAGCATCATAGTATATAAAAGCAATATTTTAAAAACAATTTTATAAAAACGATATTATTTAAATATTGCTCTAAAAAGTAGTAACATAAATACAAATAGCAATATTTTAAAAAGCTTAAAACCCATGAAGCATAATAATAAAATGAATAGCATATCATTTTACAGAAAATATCGTTTACAAACACGAATAATTATACTTTACGACGACACTAAATGTTATAAGTCCCCCAGAAAACCACTTTGTAATCGATACGAAAATTATTAAAATTTTATGCGAATATTAAACACGCTCAGATTACCGTAGATTACGTTCAATTATGCACCTCTCTAGATCTTTGCTTTAAGGATATTTACATATTTGATCCGTACTTTTATCTTCCGTTGTCATTACCCTTAATACATACCAATATTCCAATCCACCTATTAAATCCGAGGCTGTAGCGTGCATATCGAGATTTACACATTAAACAAAATTAAAATACGTATAATTTATCTAGTTTTATGTGCTTTTCTCTTTTTATCAGCTAATAACTGAATGTAGGGAGATAAAATTTATGGGTTTTTGTTATGATTTATCTCCCTAGTTCAATATTTAAACACAGCCTAAGGTTTTCAAAAGATTGAAGGATTTATTGCAGTGGATTTACGTCAAAGTGTCACACGAGAATATTCTGTAGATATTTTCGTTTATTTTCGAAAATTTTAGGGAAATTTCCCTTAAACACAGGAAATACGAGCCGAAACATCGAGAGGAGTAATAAAACGTTGTTTACCGTTACTGTTAGCTACCGGTCTACGTTTAATTAATCAATTACGGCGTTGTAATTAATTTATGCTACCCTTATATTAAGGCCCTCTTCGTGACCCCTCGAAGTCCCCCTGTTTTTGGCGGAGGAGCCGGGTGATAAATATCGGCACCTCCGCCATTTTTTAGCAGTTCTTTTTTTTTTTTTTTTCATTACATTTTCTAGATAGTCATAGTCTAAATTGAATTTTACCTCAGTAGTTCTTTGAAAGTTTTATGTTAAGGTGGATCGACAATCGTTTAAGGAGCTTTCCGGTGTACTTAGAGGTAGTTTTAGTAGGTTTGACGAGGTTCGGGAAAGAATGAAAATAATCATAAACAAGTATAATGTGTTTCTGATCGTCGTTGCACTAACTTAACGACAACGATAAAGTCTTTATGCGTTTTTATTCAGTGGCATCTTTGGCAGGGAGCGGCAACAATGCGCTGTAAATATTATCGGACAGGCTTTTAAGATAACGTCGGTAATATTCGGTCATCTGGTGTGGCGGGCGCGTCGCGGGAGCTTTTCCGGGGAGCTGACAACATAGTATTAGCGTTATTGGCATGCCCCGGAAAAACGGGACGTGTCTTTCGATGTTTATCGGGGTATTGACCGGACGTGGTTGACGTTATCAGCTTAGAGTCTGACAGCCAAGAGAGAATTCAATATAAATTTTAAAATTTTCACTGAGTTTCTTTTAAATTTATTTTTAAAAGTAAAAAATTCAGTAATACAGTCTAGTTAGTTTCGAAAAATGTAATTTTATATTTAACAAAATGTTTTGATGCCTAATTACAGGACTATTATTCATGAAAGAGCAACTTCAAATGTATTTAACAAGAGGAGTCACAGGAAATTTCAAAAATCTTTATGACATCTCTTAGGCATTATTTTTAAAATTTACATGGAATTGGTGACCCCAACTATATACTATGTAAACTATGTTACCTTCAAATTCATTTGTCAAGCCCGTGACCCCCCATTGAAAAGTTAAAATTCAAAGTTTTAGAAGATTAAGAATTTTTTGATGTTCTTATTGCCTGTCAACAGCAAACAACATTTGATTGCGACAGGTTCAGACATCTAAGGCTCTCCTTCTTCTTAACACCAACCCTCACCGCCACCCTAAAGAGTCAAAAAGCGAATTTCCCAACCTTTTCGGGTCGTTTTTATGCGAATATATTCAAATGAAGGAAATAATACCGACGTGGTGACGCCTTCGGCAACCCTTAATACTGCTGCTACCGACTCGCTTCGAGCTTCCAGCTGGCAAAAGCTTACTGTGCGGCACACTGCAGAAGAAGGAAAAACGTACATTTCAGAAAGCATAACTCATCACCACTCGTATGCCTTCACCAACCCATCCTTCCACCGAGATGAATATATTACGGAAATGAAATGCGTTTTGCTGTGCCAAATTCTAACGACTTTCATCATCAATCATACACGGTTTGAAGTTAACTGATTAAGTCTTAATTGTCTGGAGCAGAGGTGGATAAACAGCAAGACAGGGTTGATATCTGTCGTTTTATCTTCGATTTTATGTGGCGTGTGCAAATTGAATGCCATCGAGATGGCTTTTCTAATAACTGTTTTTACGTTTCTCCGGTTTTGCTGGTTGGGTTTTTATTGGGAGATTGTGCGCGTTCGGACGGAGTCAATTGTGCTCGTAAAAGTTCGCTTTTATCACGTCGTAAAATTACGAAACAAACAGATGATACTGATAAATATAGAGAGAATCGGAAATGGTAAATAAGGGAGGTGCAGAAGGACCAGGGATGGGAGGAGAGTGAAATTCATGCATTCCAAACAAAGGGCGGCTAATTGACACGTTGATTGATTTTTGGAAAGACCCTTTTTCGATATGGCAATCTCACATTTTGCAGAGTTTCACCGCCTCAATTTCCAGGGCTTACCAAAAGTGTGATTAGTCTACAGGAAATGGAAGAATTTCTTATGTACTATTTAATTTACATGAAATTGAGGAAGTAATTGTTGACATTTTACATTAAATTGGTGACCCCAACTTCTTCTTTAAGTGGGTATAAAAAGAGTGAATAGAGGATTGAAATAGGAATCTTCTACGAGTGAGCAACACATTAGAAGGGACATTTTAATTTTGCATGAAATTGTTGACCCCAACTCCATTGTCGCCAAAAAAGTTTTGGGGTCACCAATTTCGACCCCAAACTTCAGTGTTTACTTTAATGTATTTTAAAGTTGTTAGAATTGTAATTAAAGTAATCAAATAGAACTTTCAGAGAGGCCAAGAGAAATCTCCTATGAAGCAATCTTTGACATTTTACAAGAAATTGGTACCCCAACTTCATTTAATCGTAAATTTTTTTTCAATTTATAATGAAAAATGATGGATCGCATCGAACACATATCTATACATTAGTTCCTCTTCCATTTTAAAAACATTCTAATGAGTTATTCTGATGTAAATTCGATATCTAAATGAAGAAATGAAAGAAAACGAATAAATCCAGAAGAAACGTCGTAAATCTTGTAATTTTTCCAGTTTAATTCGTTCGCTCTTGTCCAACCAACTTTTCTCCAAGCTGATTATTTTTCGGTTTTATTACTTTGCAAAGCAGCGATGTTTAGTTAAAGTTATAAATTAATCTTCGCGGGCGAGTCGAGGGCGTCGAAACTTAATTAAAACTTAATTTGCATTTTTCAACTCTTCTCCACTCTTCTCTGCACTTCTGCTTGGTCACAACGAGGCTAGAGCGGAGATTTTTAGTTTTTCCAAGCAATGCGCACAATTGCACTCATTTTACTTTTATTCAATGACGAACCGTTGAAATTAGAAGACGTATCGATCAATGCGGAAACGAGGGTCGCGTTGTAATGAATTCGCAAATGTTGGAAAAGATTCACGCACCCCATGAACGCAAATTAAAATTCGCAAGGGGAAAATAAAGAATGATAATCTGATTACGGTGAAAGCCAGAAATCCAACGTGTCGGTGCCTTGATGGATGTGTTTCCCATTTGTAGACTTCTAAAACACAACGAAAAGAGAAAGGAAAACGAAAATACATGAGCTTAAAATTGAAATCATGCGTTGGCATTAGGAAAATAAACTAGTAGAGGGCAAAATATGTGAAGTGTATTTTGTATGTGATGTGTTCATATTTAGAATCAGCGTTTTTTTTTACTTCATTCAGAAAAGTGTATTCATTATTTTGGGAAAGTTGATTTTGAGCTTTGAAATTTAACATAGGCTCTTATGGGCAATGAGAAAAAAGGGCCATATCTCTTAATCAATTCAATATTATCGAATTCACAAGTTTTTGCGCCCAGTCACAGGAGAGTTGGTATAATTTTTGCCATAGCAAAATGCCAAAAACTGCACCTCTGATTTTTCTCTTTTTTTTCTTTAAAACGCCATATCTTCGAAACTACTAATCTTAGCGACTTACGCTTCATGTTAATCGATTCAGCGATAACGAAATTAATTATCGGGGCGGCTTTATAATCTAACAACGAGGGAGGAAACTGTGTGGGTTAAAATGGACCCAAGAATTTGAAAAATAATGAAGTCTCCACTTTGGAAGGCTATAACTCGAAGACTATATGAGCTACAAACCCCATATTTTGTGAGACCACGCAGAAACGATCTGAAATAATCCTCTGTGAGGATCATCTCCAATCGGGCTAGTCAAAAATTGCATTTTGAAATTGGATATTTTTCAAAATGACTCGAGAACGACATAATCGACTCCCATATATTATAGAATTTTCGGAATCAGCACATTCTGCTCTATAAGATAGCATCATTTGCAATTTGTAAGTGATGCCTAATATATGCGTATTTGTGGGAAATGGAAATTTGTGTTGACGTTTAAATGAAAATATCTTCAGCAGTAATGTTTGCAGTGGTAATAAATCGATCAGTGGCGCCTTGTGTCAGTGAAAAGCACACGCATGTGTGAGCCGGTGCAATTTGAATGCAATTCCGCCAGCAATCGACAATCTCGATCGATGCGGAATTCCTGTACGCCTCTCTCCTGCCTGTGCCTGCCTCGCAGGAGTATAGGACGTGTGTGGTGTTCCTGGTGTCGTCGTAAACGTATTGCCATAGCGCAACGACGGGGGCGCCTTTTTATTCGCCTGATATTCTCGCCGCTTTTTACGCCGCTGGTGCCCCCGGACAGAAATTGCTTTGGGAATACTTCTTGATATACTCGCGACGTTTAGAATACGCGACACAATGGCGCAGCGTAGCGTAACGTAAATTCGCTTAAAATATCGTCTCGCCATTGGCCTTCCCTCCAACATTGCACTGCTCTCCAACATTCGCCGCATTTTTCCAGGCGACAAAGACGTCTGGTTGCATTCCAGATGGGTTGCATTCAGAGTGGAGTGTAATATTTTGCTTATATTTCTCGGGACAAAATGTTGTAGTGGAGATGA
>WSZQ02076298.1:29974-63137 GCA_019419845.2 Weissflogia rhopalogaster
ATGTTAACAATTTTAAAGTATTAAATCATTTATTATTTATTAAATCATGGCGAATATTTCCATTAATATTTTTTTTAGAATCAGTGAATAGTTCTCTAGACTTGTATATTTACAGTTAATAGATAAGTTATTGGGTATTATTGCGATGTTCTTTAAATATTATATGTTTTTTGAATATTATTTTGTGACTAATAATAGTGTTCGTTTGAATGATGTGAAAAGCATTGAATATTTGAATACGCAAAACATTTTTAACGCTTATGAACTGTATGAACACAAAGGATAGTGTCGACAGCTAACTCTAGGCAAACAATGATTAACCTAAATCGACTTTTCGTGAATAGTAAAACTGAATAATAAATCCTAGCCGACTATGCAAGTATTGGGAAACATTTTCGTGTAGGAAATATCGGTTTATTTCAAGTTCGATGACCGAAAGGAAATTATTTATATACTGCTGTGAATTATACGTGCCGTTAATGTATATAAAAATGTATGTAGAAATTTATATACAAACCGTTAGGTTTTAATTGTAAGTGTGACTGTTTTATAATCGAAACTGACTTTTCCTACTAAAATGTATGTGCATAATGATGTAAACAATCAATGAAGTTATGAATTTTACAGTGAAAATAATTTTTGACCTTACAGATAATTGTTTAAAAATAATAAAACTGTGGTTATTTATTGATAAATATAAAATTTGATCGGAATTTATTTCAAAGCTGTAGACAATCTACATAAGTTCTTCGCCAGTCTAAATTTTCATGAAAATGAAATTTAAAAAAAAATTGATACTTGTTTTTGTGCAAACGGCTGAAAACAATGGACAGTTGAGACACTCCCCATGTAAGCATCTTCTCAAAAATACAACCAGCGTTTTGCAGGTTTCTTTCTTTGAAATTGCAACGAAATGTCAAGAAATAATTGGAATCTTTACGTCATCGCATTTACACCAAAGAGTTTGCTATTATTTATTTCCCTAACATATATTTATTTATCACCTAACTAGCTCTTTTTGTTTCCTTTTAGTTTCTGGCAGTTTGTAGTTTATTACAGATTTTTTCCCGTAGCTATTTTCCCCAATAGAAAAAAGAAAAGTTAATCCTGACAATAAATTACAATCGACGCCGGTCGTTAGTTTCGTTATTCCGCCGTATTGCGGCAATAAGTTTTGATTTGTTCACGTGAGATGTGCTCGTGTGTGTGGGTGCTCGAACTTCCACCAGTTTTTTTACTTCTGAGGTAGATAGAGTACAAACCAAAACCCGGAGCCGATATTCATCGTTATTTGGTGTAAATTACGATTTGCGCAATTACCATACTCGCCATTTATTCCATCCACTCTGTATTAGGCCACGCACAGGCGCATTTGAATAAAAGGCCACGCAGCGCACAGCAGCTGAATAAAAAAGGATCCTACACGCGGGCGGGAAGAGAGATTGAGAGAATCACATCGCACAGATTTATGCACAAACGTCCGGAATATAAATGTCCCGAATGCAGAATAGGAATAGACATGGAATGACTAGGAAAACCAGGACACCAGAACCACACGCTGAAGCATTGCCGGCAAGTCCTTTCTGAGAAAGGAGGAAGAACTGGGAACTGCAGAGCAGTCGGAGCGTTTACATTAATGTAGTTTCGGGCTGAAAAATAAAGAATCCGCATTTCGTATGTATAACGTCCTTTTGTTCGCTTTATCTTCGCAGGCTATAAAGATATTTTTGACGTTTAATTTCTATTTCTATATTTATACGTCGCGACGCGCCGCGCCGTCTGCTTGACACATATTTTCGCGGCGAATCTCATCTTCCGCATTATTCACATGCACCAGACTTAACTCGCTCACTTTTTCCTCGAAGCTCTTTGTTTTCTTTTTCGGAAATCTGATGGTGATGAATAAAATATGATAAGGAGTGTGACTGCGGAGAATGTCGATTTTTTAGGGTGAATTATGGCTGTTGAATTTAAGATTATTTGCTGATAACCAGATGTGACAAAGTCATAAATGGAGAAAATGCATTTTTCATAGTGAAATATAT
This sequence comes from Weissflogia rhopalogaster, assembly GCA_019419845.2. Classification (NCBI taxonomy): domain Eukaryota; kingdom Metazoa; phylum Arthropoda; class Insecta; order Coleoptera; family Staphylinidae; genus Weissflogia; species Weissflogia rhopalogaster. The sequence goes on from WSZQ02076298.1 coordinate 32,020, forward strand.
AAAATGTAATGATTTCCATCTGTTTTAATTCTTTTTATCGCGTTATTTCTTGAAATAAATGAAAGTTTTACCAAAATTCAAACACGTAAATCGACAAACTGACAAGTAATAAAACTTCGGCAAAGTGAATTCGACAATTGAGGCACTCACCTGGTAAATGTATTTTTTCTATCTTTGATAAATGTAAATTATTTTTTCCTCTCCTTATCACCTTGTATTTTATTCAGTAAACTCTATCCTGCCAAATATACTCTACGAATCGATAAATAACTGCATCATAGGGTAGTAAATAATAATAGTTACCCCTTGCTCTCAGCTGTGATGACATAAACAGTCCAATTATGTGCTTGACTCGTTAATATTAATAAACCAACTTCATGTATGTAGCGACTGTCTGATGAAGTGTAATGCCCCGAAGTTTTGACTAGATCTACGCATAGCCCTGTTATTTTAGCCTCCTCGCACTCTCTCCTCCTCCACTCAAATCCATATAGCACAATTCGCATTATAATTAAATCCCTTTAGCGCAAGCGTTGCAAGGCTGTCGTAAGCCACTGTAATGTGTTTTCAGGTGATGAACTGAATTGCGAATACGTTTCAGCGTGGAAATTAGTTGCAATGTGTCTACGGGGATCTCAATCCCCTCGAATCTGACGGTTTGCGTCGTCTTGCCGCCGTCAACTATTCGCGTTTAACGACACTGATTAAAACTTTGCTAATTCTACGATTATTTAATGCTATGGTTCGTTCGTTCTGCGTGAAGTTTCTGTGCGTTTGGTGGACGTTGATTGGATTGTTCTATTTTTGCAAATGCAGGATGTGAGGTGATAAGTTGCTCGAGTTAAGTGCGGCCCAAGATGTTGCCGGAATCGCTGGACAACGGGCTGCGTAGCCCAAACAACAATACGGGTATTCCCCGGAATCGGGCCAGTTTGTGTCTGAGTCCGGTGACGGGCGCCACCGTGGTGGTCGACACCAGCAGTAAGAGGCGCAGCTGGTGTGGCACACCTTCGTCTGCTGTAACTACTCCTGCACTGGGGTGCTTTAAGCGATATGGAGAATTGGGACATTTTAAACCAAGGTAAATTCTATCAAATGCCTATTCTCCTAATTGTTGTTTGGAAAATTATGATCGATATTTTTCAAAATATGAGAAGTACATTTCATCTACTTGGCATACTTGGCAAAAATTTCAACCTAAGTGTTCCCTCTGTGGTTTTTCCTTTGCTAATCACTAACTAAATATGTAAAGTTCACTAAAACGCCTGTCATTTACTAGATATTTTCCCTCAGAGGTTTTTCTTCCCTGCCAATTAATTGAAACAATTACATTTTGTTGATTGACCCTTGACGTAGGTTTTTTTCTCAACTTTCTTAGGAAAATGTACTTTAATCATTCCAATCGATTCAATACTAATTGAAATTGTCATCTAAATATTCCCTCGGGAGTTTTTTCTCTATCAAATACTAACTAAAGATGAAATAGTACGATATTTTCAGTGTTTATTCAAAAGTTTCTTTCCTCTCAGACACTAACAAAATAGGAAAATGTACACTTATTCGACGTACACTTGGTGGAAATTTTCACCTAAGTGTTCCCTCAGAAATTTTTCCCTTAAAAAACAATTACTATAGATAAAAAAGAATAGTTAATCGATTTTTTCCGATTTTTTCACTTTACCAATATTTGTTTTCATTTCGTTGGATGCGAAGCTTTAAAAGAAACTAACAACCAGCTGGAAATAGGACATTGGCGACAGTTATATTGATAATGACATTTTATTGCAATATACGACACCCTTGAGGTTTACCGCTTGCCCTTTTCCCGTTCTTCTTCCACCAACCCGCAGGTTTTCCTGACATGGTGAAGCTCTTACTATAATCGGGAAAACTTGAGATTTATTTACTGCACTCACCCGACTGCACTTCGCCTGCTTCGTGCCGCTGCCGTTATTTGTATTCCCGCCCACTTGCCTCGTCTGCGTTTGAATCCTGGGCGCAGATTTGTGAAAAGTGGATCAAAACAAATAAGGGCTCAGTCAGTATGTGATTGGTGAAATTTATCATTTTTATTCGTCTGCCCGTCGGGCGAATGTGATGTATGAGTCTCCCATCTGTCGCGGCGTAAACGAATCCGGAAAACTTTCACCACCGTCCCTTTTCTTTCTGCATGCTTCTTTGAAAATGTAGGGGTAGGAAAGGAATCAAACCAGGAATTTGTAAATTCACTTCGACTTACTAGAAATCCTCAGAAATTTTCAATCTTCTCTTCAAAACCCTTGCCGACTCCTGCATTTCCCTAAAATAAGGGTCTGAAAGCCATAATTGATAGGTTGCCAACCCATTTTAAAAATTATCACGATTACGAGAAATTGAGGATCTACACGTAAAACTGCTTTCGTAAAACATTCTTTGGGTTGTTTATAGAGGAACGCAATTTCATTCATGGGTCGGCAACTTCGTTACTTGTGTTTGCCGACCATTGTTTTCAATTAAAATACCGAAAAAACTATTTTCGCCAAAAAAAAACTTTACTTAGTAGATCATATTTTGCTGACCCCTATACATGTACCTAAACGAGTTTTCTTATCCAAATTAAAATAGACTTGATTTTCGTCTTCCCTAGACACCGAAAACTCGAAAAGAGTGAATTTGAATATTCAGCAAATCCTAAAATTACGAAATCGTTTATCCAGTCAGGTCAAATGCAATCGATAGAATTAGCCTCGACTTAAATGACGATCACTTATTGTCAGATGAGCAGTGTTTGATTTGTACGCGATTGTGCGAAACAATCCCAAATGATTGTGATTGCGGTCTGTCCATCGCTCCGGCATGCCATTAATTCCGGTCTGAAGGCGCGTGCTCCGTTCGCCAGTCATCATCATTACCGAAAGGCACTCGTCGTCGCAATAATAATGGTGACACATAGTAGGCCGTTAGTTTTGTCAATGGTGGTGCAGTGTAAGCGATTCTATTGATTTTCGCTGCCACTGCTGGCTCGCTTTCCTGCTGCCTGATCACATGTGCAGCGTGCAGGCAGGCTTTTTTGATAAATTGCCACGTGATGCGACACGCCAACTGTGTGTAAGTGTGAGTGATGCGTGTTTTTCCTTTCCTTTTTCCTGCACAACTTTTCTGTTCTTTTTCATTCGCACTCCTACGTCCAGCATACACGGACTGTGGTTTGTGTGTAGTGTTGTGTATGTGTCGTTCATGTGTGAGTTGGAGGGTGTTTTTGCGTGTCGCAGAAACATCAAAAACATGTACAACGTCAATAACAAGAGTATCATTGGAAGGCGTCACCGCAAGTGCTTTGATCGTTGGTGCGTTATTTCCACTGTACTGCGGTTGTCATTTTGTCAATTTCAAGATTCGTGATTGCAGCTTTTGTTTGATAATATCTGGACGGGAATTGATAATCATTTTGTTGTTTACATATAATCACACTGATTTCAAGCTATTCAATCAACTGTTATTTGTTGTCATTATGATGTGTTCTTGGAACTAGACGGAACTGTATTTGGGAAATCAGTGGAATGTCAATTATCATTGAATGAATCATAGATGCATGCAATAAGATGTGTAACTTGCCAGTTAACAGATTTGTCCCGAAATAGTACTTCTGTAAATAGTACTAAACATGTCAGTAGCGTGGCGCAGTTGCCACACGTTATCTTGGCGCAAAAGGCGCCAAATTCAAATATTAATGGCGACCCGAAATCAGCCTATCACAGCGGTGAACAATATTCATATTATGGAATTTTAACATTTTCTAAATAATAAAATGTCTTTAAATTAATTAAACTAACGATATTATTAACTTTAAAACAAGTGCAATACATCGAAAAAGAGAACAAATTGCCAATTAGTGTAGGCATTATTATCTCCGCAGATAGGAATCGCGAGGGTGACTTTATCTTGAACGTAGCAATGCTAGAAAGCCAATTTGCCCAATCCCTATCCCAAAGTGCGAGTACAACATTGATGGGGTCATACTTACGCCCTTTCAAACTGGGGAATCATTTTAATAATGTTAAAATTCGCTAGTGGCTTCTTCCTTCATTCTAATAGAATTTACGTCGCCCTGACTACCGTCGACTACCCTCACTTGCCCAAACTGTGATTACCTAATAGAATTTATACCTTTGAAAAAGTTATCAAAAATTTCTTGTAGCCCAATCAATATTTAGAGCTACCAGTAAGCGCCAGTCCGATTCTACGACTGCAACATGTCTATTTAATTATTCAGTCGCACATTAACTGACTTCCCCTCATTTGCAGATTGAAATGCTTTGGCGCAAACAATCAATATAGTGACCAATTAGTTCGATTGTGCCTGGCATACACGTTATGTTATTCAATTTAGGGGTCGGCAAATAGATACTTTCTAAATTTTGCGCCAGGTCATTTTTTGTTTTTCTTCCTCTCATAAATTATGTGATTTTAATTTCAGGGGTCGACAAACCTTTTTTAATACAGTGTCATCTATGTATTTAGGTTCCAAATTAAGGTTCGAACCAAATTAGAAGTGTGAAGTCTTGGGTTGCTCACCCCTCATTTAATTGATTGAAATATAATCAAAGTGACAATGTGTTGCTAGATTCGACGGATCACCCATGCTATCTAACTCTCCTATAAGTTGTGATTATATTTCCAGGGGTTGGCAAACCGACACTTTTAATTTGACTGATATCTAATTTTTCATGTTGCAAATCCGAACCATATTAAAAAAAAATAAGTTTTGGTTTGCCGAGCCGTAATTTAATTTAATTAAACTGACGAAAACAGTTTCGTAATGATAAAATATATTGGTTTATCGACGGACCATAATTTGCCGACCCTTGAATGTAATGATCACATCAACGAAATGTTTCGCAGCTTTTTCAATAAATATGAAGTCTTTATGCCCTTTTTTTATCTCGGTCTAGAATTTTACGTCTCAACTATGAGGATATATATCAAAAAAAATGAAAAGTTAATGTAGCGTAAACTCTGATAAGTTGAACTTTAAAAAAAGTGCCATCATTGGCGGGCGCATGCATTAAGTTGAGAAACTCAAGATCCCTTTTTTTTGGGTGATGTACACACTCACATAGCTTCATATGTATGTGAATGTTGTAAATGTGTGTGCCCTTGATGGTGATTCGCGTGCATCTCTAGTGCAGGCTGGCACTAAGGCATTACCAAGAGAAAATTGAGATTTATCTCGCGATTAAATTTCATTCAGCGCTAGTCCCGACGCCCACGAAACCCCGAGACCTCGGGTCCTCAATCTTCGCCGCCGAATCCTAGTGCGAAGAAGGACATAGGGCGCATTCATTCAATTTAACGATTACGCCTGGAACTACGAAATCAAGGGACGGGACTTTGGCAGTGTGCTACAAGGATTACTGTGCGTTCGTTCGCTAAACGAATTGGATTATATTTGGAAAAATCATACAATCTTCATGTAGGGAATTTAATCAGAGTTCTGTATTAACTCGTTGCTGGCGGGTTTGGTAGACATGCGACGAATGTGATCACTGTGATCAGGCATTCAAGTGGAAAAGTAAATCGGAATTACTGGCGCTTCGACGACCGGAGCAAAGCTGCATGCCAATTGCCAGTTGTCATTTGCTCGTGCGCTAATCCAATTGCACCAGTGCATCTGCACTCCTTTTTTTTCTCTCTCCCCAAAGCTTTCTGTTCGCCGTTTTGTGATAGCAGACAAGCAGGGTTGTCTGAGACAATGCGTCTGCAGGAGCTAATGCACACGATGCTCTTTCTCCACCGAAAACTACCCCGAAAAAGATGAAAGGCATGAAAACGGAAGCGGAAAGCGATTGCCAACGATTCCAATCAATTGCTATCCAACCCTCACTGCCATGACGTTCATTGTTTTAATATCGTTCGCACTAATCTACAAAGTGTCCCAAAAAATTATTACCTACTCCTTTATTACTTCGAGACTCGTTTGTTAGACACGATTTTTTAAAGAGTTTTTCAGAGTGGTTGTCGGAGTAGTCGAGTTTACAGCTTCAGTATGGATCTTTGTACGGATTTTCTTCTCGGATTTCACATTTCGGTTTAGGCTTACGCCTGCCACCCTGCTGAAGCTGCAGAGAGCCGCATGCGTTTTCGGGGATTTAACTCTGCTACATACTGCGTACGGTAGTCACGGGAGGGTGAATTAATATTTACTGTAAGGCGGCGTCGCACGGTTGGTTGCATACGTCGTGCGTTGTTGCAGCTACCCAGTGACGTGACACCGCCGGCGCCGCGCCGCATCGCGGCTTTGTGGTTAATATTTTAAAAGCTTTCTGTTTCGGGAGTGAAGCAGGGCTTTATTCTAACTTGGCTGGTTTTCATTGTTCTCTCAGATTGGGATTCTCTTGGGATAATTATACATGTAGCTATTATAAAGGCAGTGGTTTAAAATTTTGTTCAATTTTTTTGAGTTGCCTACTGTTTTAATGATTTTTTTCTAAGATAAATTTCAAATAATGATAGAAAATATCGAGTATTTTAAATTATTCAATAATTAAGAAAATGGAAAGAAAATGATGATGACTCCGACCGGGTTTGCACCGACAAGCTGGCATGATAACTATACTTTCATGATTTTATTCTAAATTCAATGGTTTATTTTCATTATTTCTTGGATTAGGATTGGCGCTACATTATGCTTCGGTAATTTGCAAAAACTAGTACAATGAAACGCACTAGTACCCTGTTAAAACATTTACAACTAGAAAAAAAAAACTTTATTGTTGTTTTTTATTAATTGAACATATTTACAGAGTATGTCTTACATTCGCCGAGTAATTTTTAAACGAAAAACGTGTATTTAACCTGCAACATAATTACATTAGCTACATATGTATTAGTAACCATTTGATATGGCATAGAATTGAGTTAAATGTTAAATTTTACATTTTTCAGTATTGAAATGCATACTTTCAACTTGTATTGCTCTCAAGCAAGTTTTTATCTCTTACAGCACTCAGGGAAAATAAAGTCAAAGCCACAGTTTCCAGTTTCAAGTCTTACCAGTTCTTAACTTTGCAATATAATAAAAAAATTCCTCACATAAGTCACGGTGTTTCCATGAGTACATTACTTCTTTTCCCTTCTTTTAAAGTTCATTTCTCCTTTGTTTACCTATCTCCCCTTGAAATGTCAAATACTCCTTATAAATTTGATAAATCAACATATCAAACTTTCCTCTGTTGAGACAACATTTTCCCCTAAACAATTTTGTACAAAAATATTAAAGATATCCCCATTGTCTACACGTATTCCAACGAAAACAATATTAGACGAAATGAAAATACGTTGCAATACGAAACAAAAGTCGCCTCGCAGACGTGCAGAAACATTTTTGGCAGAATTTCACGTCTGCTGCACCGTATCTAATCCCGCCAGCTTTTGCCCTTGGCTGGCGTCCAGGATCGAAGCGTGTCTAACCCTCGGGATATTTTCCCAAGGTTTTCACAAACTTTACCCTTTCGAGAACATTTTTAGTTTTTTGGCATTGTTGCGAAGGTACAGGCCAAGGTTTAAGCTCTTTGATAGGTTTTTGGGTTGATCTTGGCCAAGTTTAGAAACTTTTTTATGGGAATTTAAAGCTTCAGCTGTCCTATCCTGGACTGGTGGAAGAGTTAACGAGTTAAAGAGTTGCACATGTTGCCACGAGTCTATGCTCAGCTGACAATGTGGTATTTTAATTGATCTTAACGAGCTCAATGAGCTTGTTGCACGACTTGGCTCAGCTCTTTGGCAATTACGAAAAGCTGAGGAGAACAAAATCGTTAAAAGATGCGATGATGTGCGGAATTGCTTGAGTTGTTTTGGTAACACTCGGTGTTTTATACGATCTTGGATTTTTTTTATATTATTTTCGGCCACTTTTCATCACGTGAAATATTTGTATGGGTGCTCGTGTCACTATTACTCATTCTGCAATGAGTAGGGAAAATTTAATAATGTAATAACTGCGTGCAAAAACACTATGAGAGGAGCGCATGGTGGATGTTGTCGTTTTTTGTCTGGCTGTAAATTTTGTTTTCCTGTACTTTTCTCTGCGTTTTGTCAACATAAAACATTCCAGACATTTTAATTTTTATAAAATTTAATATTTGTCATAAAATTGATTAAACCCAACATGCAATAGCTTTACTTTCCAGCAATAATTTCCAGCAGGAAATGTTCGTATGTTTAACAAAGAAGTAATTTATCGAGTTTGGTATCAATTGAATCAGATTAGTTACTTTTGGTCCTTTGTGTGAAGTTTTTCAACTTTCGCTCAGTTTTTTTAAATATTCCGGATATTTCAATGTTTGATAAAATTTAATATTTGCCACAAATAAAGGCCACAAATACAAATTTAACTTTTCGACAATAATTTAATATACATAATGTTCGTTTGCCAAAATATACTAATAGCAATTTAGCAAATTTATCTATAAGTATATTAATATGCATTAATGAATAGTTTAACAACTTGGCTAGTCTATTAAATATGAATTATCTCCATCACGCTTGGTTGGGATTCAATTCAATAAAATGGTAACCACGCTGGAATTAATAACACTACGCCCCCAAAGCGCAGACAATATTGCATTTTCCCGAATATTGCTGCTGGAAATCGGAAAATTCACAATGCGTGTCGCACACGTCCGAATGATTTCCACCCTTCAAAATCGGCGCGGTGCGGCGTCCCGTTTTCATTTCGATGCGGAGATTTAGAACACATTTTTAATCAGACCGATCGGATTTCCCTTTCCCTCTGCCACCACGCGCTCATCACTACTCATGCAGTTTTATAATTGTTTTGGCGAATGCATTGTGTTGATACGTCGCTAATCGGGCGTTTATCCTACGAGGCTTTTACAATTTTACGAATTTATGTGAGGGGTGTTTATGTTTCATATCGAAATGGTCAAATTCATTCAAAATTCTAGCTGCGTTTTGCGTTTGCCAAAGTGTAGGCATTGTGCAATTAACCAATTTGATTATATTTTCGTTTCGTGGCGTACATTTGCATTCGGTTTTCGTGCCGGCAACGCGACGAGACGAACAAAGGGAAGGCAGACAGAGACGAGGTCCGGAAAAAGCGGAATGTTTGCGTTTCTCTATTTGTGCTCGCGGAAAATGCACGACACGTAAATCGAAATGCGCAGCGGCGAAATTAAAACATATAAATTTTGTCGATGCAAGCTCGTTTTGTAATTAGTTGCACGTAATTTAAGATCTTTGCGAGTTGTGTTTACAAATTTACTATGCGCTAAGCACTAAATGCATTTATTTAAAGCGTTTGATTAACTAACTCAAAATTAACCATGAAATAAAGTAATTAAACCATCCTTTTAAAGATTTTAATAGTTGGAAAAGAAATTCAGTCTAGGTGAATATGAATGAATTAATACCCTGAAATAAAAGGATAATTCACAAAATTTAATGGGATGATAAAGAGCCGATTCCATTGATAACAAAATACGCTCCCAATTTTTCTTCAAACATTTCCTGTTATATCTTTAACATTACCAAACCCCAAAAATCAACCAAAAACATAATTAACTACTAAATACACCCAAATTTATGCCATGGCTAAACAGTACAATTTTCGCATGCTATCTGTTGGCCCGTGCTTTTGGGAAAAGGGTTGAGGACTGTCGTGTGCGACGATGCGTGTTAACCAGCCGGCAGGCAGTAAACAGATAATGTGCGTATCGTATGCGACCGACCATCATAACAGCGACATAAATTAAATATCGCTTGGACAATGTGCTGCTACCAGAGCGCGATGTGCCCTTTAATTTCGCGTATCGGTCGTGCGTCCAGCTCCCCGGCTAGGGACCGTGACCGCACGGATTTCATGTCATAATTTTCGCATCCGCAGACTGTATCAACCAAACCACCACAATGAAATTACGGTTGTAATGCAACTGCGTTCAATTTTATCTACGCCATCGCGTATGGCTATTTTTATATTCATGTTTCTGCCAGAAAAAAATGTTGTGACATTTTTTCCATTTACATTCCAATGCTTATTTTTATTCAAATCTTCGAAAAGTGTCAAAATTAATAAATGCAGCGTGATTACTAGGCTATTTAAGACTATTCAACCAAAATTTCAAATCTATAACTATAGTATTTACGAAGTTATATAAAAAAGCTTATTAAAAATATCTAGTATTTTCTTGTATATTCAACTTTAAACGCAACATTGTTTTTCTAATTTGCGTGCACGATTATAATTCTACTGAACCGATTTGGTTGAATGACGGTTCAATCTGTTGACAATTAAATTCTCTAGAACATGACGTCAATTGTTCTTTGAAAAAAATATTTATTTACATATTTTTTCGTATTTTTAAGTTGAATGAATAATGAGAATTCTACGATTTGTATAACAAAAATTATTTTAAAACAAAGTCCCAATTTCACATTTGTGTTCCACTATTTGTCAGCTGGTACCATCGCATTCGAGTCTTCTTAAGCGTTTTTTGAAGATTTAAATAAACATTTTTTATAATTTAACTACCAGAAAATAACGGCCGATACTACAAAAGACGTATTGTAACAGAACATACATTGCAAAGAACATAACAAAGCTTTTATCCGTCGGCGAAAACGCACCATGCAAGTTGACTGCGAATACAGCCGGAACTTGCTAATCCTCCGGGCGCTTTCGTGCAACATGCGCTTCATCCATTGCCCCTGGAGCACCGGAAGCCACATCCACTCACATATTCCCATAATCACGCACGATGCTTCCTTCATCTTGTTTGATTTATACTACCGGCGTCGACGATGCTCCCAAAACCGGTTACCCCTTTTCAACGCAGCAAAATGCGACTTGAACTAATATATTAATATGCATCTCGTTTTTCGTTTTGTAGTCCATTCACACGTCCAACAACCACGGTGAAAAGGAGAGAAAAAAGAGGAAATTAGCTAATCAGATATATGCAAATTCCACTTGACACATGGTGACCGGATATTAATGTTTGTTTTTCATTATCAGCGCGCGCGAATCTCGCGCAGTTGGTTGGCTGGTTGGCTGGGCATCGATTTTAAGCGAGTGCCGGGTGGTTCCCGTTCGCTCGTTTTCGGCAGGAAAAAGTTCCTGCCATTAGTCTGACATTGTCATTGGCTTGTGCCCTTGCAGCTTTTGCATTCTGTGCATTCGCCCACCACAAGAAGAAGACCTTGCTTTATCGAGCAGAAATAAAGGCGAGTTATGACTCTGGGCATGTCTTCTTCTCTTTTCGGGGTCTGCAGTTCTATGGGGTTGAATTTTCTGGTTTGTGTATGCGTGAACTAAAGAACTAAAGTGTGAATGTGTGCAATATGTGCCCTTAGAGCATTTGATAATGCGGTTCTAGGAAGTTTTTAATAGGGTGAAACTTGTTTTAAACTTGCTAAACAGTAGTGAAATGATTTTATTCTCCTTCTATGTTCGCGCAATAAAAGTTGATAAAATTAAAGAAAATGATTATTTCTGTGTCTCTACATGGTGTTATTTTGTGTTATTATTTAGTTATTCATTTATGATGACTTTTGGACTTTGACAAATTGTTCTGGATGATTATTTGTTTTAAATGTCGTGAGTTTATTGAGAAATTCAGGAAAATTAGTCAGAAAATGATAGAAAATTGCAATTTCAAGGTCTCTAAGCGTGATTTTAAGATCTTGAGAAATGAATCTGAGAAGTAAAATCTCTTTGAAATGTTGCAAGTTCTTAAAATATTAAAATGAATTTAGAAGAAAATTATAAAAATCGCAGTTTCTAGATCATTATATACAATTTGAAACGTCTCAGAAGGGAACTTTGTAATTATTTCTGTATAATATTTCTTTATTCTGAAATATCATCGATTACTCTTGAAATTCACAGATAATTGTTCTTTCTAGGTATTGTACATTGTTATCGACTATTTATTTTTTCATTTGTTGAACAATTTGAATAATTAGAAGTACCGGAAATGAATTGTTAAGAACAATTAAACCCATAGATTTGTATCCGTTAAACCTACAAGAAATCATCATAATTAAAAAGTCTAAATTAAAGTAATTTTATAAAAAAGTCGCAAAAACGCCCCAAAACTTCGCGAAACAAATCACTTTTCGGGTTTATTTAAAATTTCTTTAATTTTCGTATTAATATTATTTTTATCAATGCAACAAAAGATAGTAAGCCTAAAATCAAATAAACATTATATTTAGAATTAAATTTACTTTTCTCCAAGTTTTTATCTCTCTTACTCCATGAAAGTTGACTGATAAAGTTTCCCTGCGTCTTCAAGAAAGTCAACATTAAACCGTATTAAACGACAATACAATTGCTATCTCTTCGACGTTATCGCGCGCCGCATTAATTTACGCAGACGTGGAAACATCCGGTGGAAACATTAGCACTTGATTATACCACCCCGAAAGTACTACAACCAAGCCGCCACAATTCGCAAAGTTCTTATTAATTATTAGCTAACTGCTCGACTAATCCGCGAATAATTCGCTCCCAGCGTGACGCGCACCCAACTTGCTTTTCGGGCGAAAAAGAAATTAAATATGAACCGGCAACCGGTTAGATTTACAATTAGACTTTAGCGCCTTTTGGTTTAACTTAATCTAGGGATTTTGGGACAAATTCAAAAGCATTTGGGTATTTACTTTTTGTTTTTGGCGTTTTCTGGCTCGCACAGTTGAATGTGAAGAGGTTTCGAAGAGGTAATATTTGAATACCGTTTCCTCGGCCGTGCAAATGTTTAGTCAACCGACAAATTGCATTTCACGGTTTAATTAACTCGGACTTGGCAGCGGCGGCGTCGTACTTACCGGTGGCTTCACATGATTGCATCGCTGAGAAGTTTGCATCGATCGTTCCTGGCTTGGCTAGAGAGTAAATTGAAAAATTCTCTACTCTATGCGGTTTACTCGTAAAGTCAATTAATGTGTGCTAACTTTTACGAGGTTGCTGAGAGGTTGGCGTTGCCTTTGTTTTGGTAAAATTTGATGCAGAACTGTTTAATGATTATGTTGTGAGAGCACGAGTATGATGCGGGTAGCAATCTGTGTTGTTAGGGAGGGCGCGTGAGGATTTATCGAGGTTGCCATGGTGTTTATGCCGTCTCTATTGTCCCTGATTTATCCCGCATTACGGGAAATGGACTGAGGATGCGACACTGCATTCGTTTTGCGTACAAAGCTTGCGAAATTTGGGTAGATCTTGGAATTGAACCAGTAATTCTGAGATTTCGGGGAATATCTTTTTCATGGTGAATATTTGTGGGTGAAAAATTCGGTTAAAGGAAAAATCAAGATTTATTTCTTAAAGTTACGGTTGTTTTGAATCCTATATAAGAGTTTTAAGCCAAAATTAAGAATGTTTTACATGGATAAATATCTAATCTTCATTTGAAGTATTAAGGAATGAAAATTCTTGTATTTAGGAATTCTTGCGTTTAGGAATTATGAGGGAATGTTTAGAAATGATGTGGTTTAAGATGAAAATCTGTGGTATTTTTTTGAAAGTAAGGGTTTCCTTGTAGTTCCATCCGTTAGTTTTTAATGTAGAATAGACGGAAGGAAGCAAGGGATCGGTGGAAAGTTATTCAATTAATTCCCAAGCTTGGCGGCGAATCTGGATTTAAATGATTTCCGCTCGAGCGCAGTCGAACGAGACATTCACAGTTAGTTGCACTTGACAGGTGGTAATTAAGGCGAACCGGGGCCATGGCTATGAAACGTTATTGTGACTGTCGATTGCCACACACTGCCAGGCTTCCGTGACCGCCCCTTTCGGGTTGTTTGCCTCCTGTTTGTGCCTCTCCCGCCTTGGCGTTAGGCTAATTTTTGATTACGACCTAAGGTCCGGGGGGATAATCACACCACTTGTATGCCGAGCCAGCGCTCTAATTTCTTTCTCATTTTCGCGTTACAGAAGCGATCAATTTCTGGAGCCGTACTTCCACGGGTTCAGCGACCGCAGTCCCGGCGTGCCTTCACCAACGCCACAAGAATGCCACCGAAATCCCTTCGACCTGCCTAACCCGCCGTCGCGCTCACCATCGCGGGAGTCACTGATTTCCTCCAATGGGGGCTCGGATGCTGGCAGCGAGGATAGTGCCGATACCGGTAAGTTTTTTGTTTCTTAATTCTAATTTATGACCAAACAATAATTCGTAAACATTATTTATGTTTGGGTAGGATATGGCGCTGCATGTGATATTGGTCTCGTCGAACGGTTGATTCGGTCGCATCCTATATGGTTTCTTCCGGGTATTCAAAGAGCTGGTGCGTTCCATCTTCTCCAAGGTAAGGAGGAGGGTTGTTTTGTGGTGCGACAGTCTTCGCAATCCGACACGATGGCGTTGTCGGTTAGGTTACCCCCTGATAAGGGCCCGTATATTGAGCACTATTTGATTCAGTCGACTGATGGTCGGCTTGGGTTGGAAACGAGCGAGAATCGTTTTGATAATATGCCGGCTTTGATTGCACACTATGCGAACTGTTGCGATGAGTTGCCAGTGCAGTTGATCTTGCCAAAAGCCATACGGGAAGCTAAAAGCCGTCAACAGCTGTCTTCCCTTGCACTGTTGGGACAGGAGTTTTGGAGATACAGTCCACCGCCTTCAGCTGCGTCTAGTCCCGATACGGATCTTGTTTTGAACTTGAATCCTTTGATGTCAACGTTCAAGGCAGCTGAACCATCAACCCCAGTCTCAACGCTAGGCAGTAGCCAGGGGCAGGTGAAACCAGCAAGGCCCAATACTTTGAATCTCCTCAGTCGTATCGATCCTGTTGAGAGTAATCAAATGTTGAAGATGCCTTCATTTCGCAATGAGATCAAACATCCACCGCCACCACCTCCACGTTGGTCTAAACCGACTACACCACAAAATAATATCACTGTTACTACGACATTCACGTTTTCTATGAATGGTAATAATGGGATATCAAATGGTAATGGTTCTCCACCAAAGGAAACACCGGATCATCTAATGTGCGATCCGAAACGAATGTCCCCTGAAGGACAAACGTCTACTATGTCGTCTAAGGGGAGTCTGCGTCGACCAGAACATATTCTGTCACCTTGTTCATCAGTACTATCACCCAACTCTGACTTGAGTGTATTGTCGCCTGATACGTTATCACCTTTGTCAATATCTAAGACTGCCACACGTCAAAGTCGACGTAAACACAAGACGTCCAAACACTATCAAGAATCCGATATTTTGGACTCGCCAACAGTGTACTACCGAAGTGCTGTGGGTGATAAAGTCAGCGATTATGAGGATGTATGGACCAATGAAGGGACCACCTTCAAACCTAAACACTTGCAAACACCCCAAGTGCAGCAGTCTCCGGATTTGCTCCAGCATGTCATCAACAATAACAACGTTCTCTCGCCGACGGAGTCTTCCACTAGTATGAGCGTCAGCAACTCTATCTCGCACCACTCCACGTGTTCCACACCACTGCCAAACACCACCCAGAGCCAAACGAGTCTACAATCACCTGATTCGGCGAAAGGTGTCTTGCCATCAGATCTACAATCGCCGAAACAGGGAAGTCCGTTCTACGCCGAACCTGCCGACTCCATCATGCAGCAGCAGCAATCCGTACCCAGACGGCTCTTCCGCAATCCGGTGCCCATTCAGCAACGGCATTCCAATCCACCGGCGCTGCATTCGCACGCCGCTGCTCTGCACGCTGGAATGGAGCGAATCGAGACGACTGAATTCAACGGTAACTATCTGTGATTTTTGTGCATGGCTAATGACAGGCGCATATATTTTACGCATGATTATTCTTCCGCCAGAAATCTCCTCCTCTGTCGACAATCTCAGTCCCAAACAGCGACTCCTCACGGGTCTGAAACGGCCCGACGTCAAGCCGATTATGCCGCCGTCGGTGAAGCCGAGGACGAACGACACGTGGCAGCTCGACAACGGCTGGAAATTCATGGGTGAGTCATTTGTATCCGTCGCCCTGTCGCCTTCTTCCGGCCAAATGATTTCTCTTCCCTTCTTTTTCCTTTTCTCACCACAATGTTCACGGTTTAACGCTGACTTTGTTGTCAATCATCCCCTTGAAGAAAACTTTCACGCAATTTTTTTCTAATCTTTAAGTAAACAATATTAAAATTGCTTTTTCTAAGGCATCTTTTAAGTCATTGGCAACCGTGGCAGGTCTGATGAACTGTCAGTCACTCAATGAATGAATGGTACCAACCATAAGATAGTAATAGAATACCAACACCATAATATCTCCGAACTCATAGCATTTCTCTCATTTTTACATCTTCTGTTTCTATCACTTTCCTAAATTCTGTTAACACTTTGACACTTGCATTGTTGTCAACCATCCACCGCGAAAAGGAACGTTTCCACACACTTTTAACGAAATCTTTAAGTAAACGTGATTAAAATTGGGCTTTTAGGGCATGTAAGCATCTAGGGCGCTGAGTTTTAACTCAAATCTTTCCAAGTAAATAACTAAAACTCTTGAATCTAAAGCGAACTCTGGTAGTTCTGAACAATCAGAGCCAGAGTCGCTGGCGAAGGACGGGAACTTTGCAAATATTTGCATTCCATACACTTCAGCATTCGTTTGATGTGCGACGTAGTATGAAGAGTGTCAAATAGAGTTGTGCGTCTCGCACGACTGCTTCAAGTGCTTCCTTCTGCCGTCGACATTGCACACGCTGCACATATTTTCCTCAAAATTCGCAGCAATATCAAACGTAGCTCGCCGACAATTCAATGCACAGGCTGCAGGAGTGGAAGAATGGACGTAGGCAAGTTAAGTTTTCATTTCCAGTTATGCTGGGTCGGAAACATTTTCTATTTCTGCAATTTGGCACGTTGTACTGTAGCCCAAAGTAACAGTGAGCAATGAAGTGAATCATTTTCAAACTCTAGTATTGTGTTCACGTCCATGTCAGTATCAGTCATATTACGGTTTATCAAAATGTTTATGCAATTATAAGGTGATTCATTAATACATGTGGCGATTTTTCCTGATTGCAATTTTTGATTGTGATTGTATCGACACAGGGAATGATGCAGATGTTAATATGGAATCAAGCGAAGCGGATTATGATTCGGATTGGCCGGCAACAATACCTAATCTTCCAATTACGCAGTTCTCGCCTGGGGATAGCGGTCGTTTGGCATTGCACGATATGATTGCAAAAAGGTACCTTGCAGCTTGGCACCTTGCTTTCGAGAATTGTGGAAATTTTATTGCGTTTCTCTAACTTTAGGCAATCGACCGATATGTCCACAACTGATGATGAAATGTGTCGGATGTCGGCGTACGACAATGTCGATGTGGACAAACGCGTCCCAAGAGCACCACCCTCTGAAATCAGCGAGTTGACGGAATTTTCAGAACCTTGGAATGACATCAGTCATACCGTCTCTACCGAGGTGAGACTTATTTTACAAATAAGAAGATTACACACATAGTTGCGACACACCTAGTTGTGCGCATTTTTACAAAGTTGTGTATTTGCAAAATAACTAATCTTAGGCAGTAGCAGGTAGTAGCGGCGAATCTTGGGAGGTAGGCTAATCCCCTTAATTATTTGCAGACGGACGACAGTTTCTGCGAAACCTACAACCCCTTCCACGCTCCCCAGAAAGTGGCGTCAATCAAACGCGCTAAAAGCTTCAAAGACAGGCTGGATCCGTTACTTTGTAAGTAGTGACCGCTGCGCGCAGTTGTCCAAAACAGATTCGATCACTTTGTAAACAAAGCAAATTCCAAGTTGCACGCTACACGCATTTCGATATTTCTTAATTTCATCAGAAAATATCACTCCACAATGTGGCATTCGTCGTGTGGGTGTTCAAAAACCGAAATCGCACAGAAAGTTCGCACTCGGGAAAAGTTTAAAATCAGTGTCAAAAATGCAATTCGTTATTGCAAATTTAAATATCAACGCTTGCTTCAAGCAGTTAAAAAGATGTGGCGCAAAATTTGCTGTAAATACTTGTTAGGGATATGATTTTTCTGGGATATTCTTCAATTTTGGATTTCTTAGGTGCACCAAGACTCCACGCTTTGAGGAATCGTGAAGGTGACAAGACGACGGTCGGCGCTTCCATTCGTAGCTATGCACTAGATCTCGCCCAGGACAAAAGCACCACGTTCGCGCAGAATATCGACAACTTCATCGCGTGCACGTGCGATTCCAAAGAGACGAATCCGCAGATTGTGATGCGCAACATGCGACAGTTTATGTCGGGCATGAAGAATTATTTAGTTAAGCATGGAGAGAAGAATTTTGACAAGGAAGTGGAACGTGAACGCAACAAAGTAAGCTTTTCCTCATCCTCTGCAAGTTATGTCAAACTTACGGAATATCTTAAACTTTCCTTAAACTTAAGCTTAACTTAATCCTAAACTTTAGGAAAATTTTAAACTTAACATAACTTTTCTTTTGTTAAAACAGTTAAAATCAACCGAGTTTCTCAACTTGGACGCCATCTTGGAAAGTGTTCTGCATCGCCTTGTCGTGCGTCCATTGAAATCCCACCTGCAAAAGTTATTCGTGGATTATTTTACCAAGACAGGTGCGATTAAATTGTTGGCCGATAATATTAACTATGCAGGGACGCGACCGCCACAGGAGTTGGCCATCAAACAGAAGATTACGCTGCCATCAGAAACTGCCCTCAAAACGATCGAGGAATACCTGACGCGGTTGCGTAATGCGGACTCTCCTTTGGAGAAACTCGAATTTCTATTGGCTGCTATCGCCGCCATATTTAATTCTGTAAGTTTCTCTTACAAACCTTCCAAGTCGTTTGTTTATAATCTTATAATGACTACTCTTCTAGGTGAAAACAAGTCAATTAGGCACCGGCAGGACCATTACTTTGGGTGCCGACGACTTCCTCCCATTGTTTGTATGGGTTTTGGTGAAAACGAAATTTGTAACAGCTGAAATTGAAGCGGAATACATGTGGGGTAATTTGGTACTCGCCGTCGTGCTAATCAACTTATTTTAATCGTTCCAACAAACGTTTTAGGTTTATTACACCCTTCACTTCTATCCGGCGAGGGTGGTTATTACCTTACTACACTCTCATCAGCTGTGCAAGTACTTAAAAATTTCAAGGAGAGCAACGAGGAGAATGTTAACAGTCAACCAAAAACAGACGTAGGTTTCATATCAACTTTGTTCTGTTGGTTTTGATCGTAATTATGATTTGATGGTTCTAATTATTCACCTTATCTAGTCGGTGTTGAAAGTGGTCGTTCCTGATGAGTTACATGGATCAATCCTTACAAAGACTCTACCAGCACGGCCACACATGACCACGAAGGAAGTCTGCAAAATCATCGCTCACAAGGCAAGAATCACAAATCCACAGGACTACGCCTTGTATCGACTTGTTGACGGAGAAGGTACCTTATTTCATTCACACATCTTTTACACAAACTTATCTCGAATAACTTGCAGAAACAATGCTTGGCGACAACGAATGCCCACAGGATTTCACCAACAGCAATGGCAAACACGTGATGCTGGCGTACAAACGTATCGACGCGAAAATCGCATGGCCGCGACAACAATCAAACTGATAATACTAGTCATTTTCACCAAGTTTATAACAAACAAACACATGAGCCACATGTTTTTATTTTCCAATTGTGCTCAATACTTTTGTCAATCCTCCCTGACAAAAAACACTATCATCGTTATTAACTCGGTTTTAATCATCTAATTGTAAGTCTTTTAACGTTCTGCGTTTCTTTCTCAAAAATCACACTTCTGTAAATAGTATTATGAAAAAAGTATTTATGTTTATAACTTAATTTTTTTGTCGAAAACGTGTATCAACACATGAATGTTTTTGTACTATGTGTAAAGCGTGCCCACTCTTCGCATGTCGCATGTATGAGTAATTTTTAATCAAAACCAAACAATAATACGCTAAAGTACCACGTAAATGAAAGTACCACGTAATAATTACGTTTCTCGACCAGCGAGAAAAGCGAGTTCGGTAAATATCGCCGACCGTTGATGAATATTACATATTTATTTTGAATAACGTTCGTAACAAACCCCCTTTAACTTGTATACACTTTTAAGCGCTAAAACAACTCTTAATACGACATGGTTTCCAATTAATAAAAACTATATTCTTTGAAATGACATTGGGGCGTTTTTTGTCATGTACACATCGATAATTTGCAATTAAGTTGTCAAACTTGTTGGTACATAATTGATTTTTCTAATTGAGACATGTTTACTTAGGTTCTGGTAACGATTTCTGAGTTAGTCCCCATTTTTGTCCCGAGGAAGTCAGACTTCAAGATGGCGGAGGAAGCATTCGACGAAGCTCAGTTTTATTTGGCTTCGGATTTCAAAGTTCGCGATTTAATTCGAGAAATTAAGCAAAGCGCACGTTCTGAAGAGATCCGAAAACGTTCCCAGATCGATTCAGAGGATGGATTGGTCAGTGACGAACATGATCAGTTTTATCGAGATCATAAACTTTTGCTTCATTTGTTTCGGGTAGGTTTTTTTTTGACTTCAAGCTTAAGTCTTTAAGACCGTCTATGCATTTTCCTAATTTTACAGATTTTGGCAGTGATGCCCGTTGAAAGAAAAAATGGCCGTGTTGTTTTCAGTTGGTTTAGCATCACTTGTATTTACGCATACATTTTCTACGGATGTTTGACGATTCAAATTCTACTAGTCGGTGCCGAACGTTTCGAAATTCTAACAGTCAAAAGCAAGAAATTTGACGAGTACATCTACTCGATTATTTTTATCATTTATTTGTTTCCACATTTTTGGATCCCGTATGGTGGTTGGAGTGTGGCTCCCGAAGTCTGCATCTATAAAAACTCATGGGGTAATTTCCAAGTGGACTATTATAAACTAACCGGCAAGAGTTTGGAGTTTCCTTACTTGAGTACATTGATTGTTGTCATCAGCTGTGGAAGTTTGATCTGTGCTTGTGGGTTTGTCCTGACTCTAAGCGCACTCTTGGAAGGTTTTACGCTGTATCATATTACAGCGTACCTTCATGTTATTACAATGATCAATATGAATGGTGCTTTGTGGTATATTAATTGTCGAGCTATTGGCAATGCAAGCAAATCTCTGGCTGATAGTTTCGAGCAGGATATTGACGATAATTGCACAGCGAATATCATCAAACATTACCGGGTTTTGTGGTTACAATTGAGTGAAATATTGCAGCAATTAGGAAATGCGTATGCGAGGACCTACTCTTTCAATGCTTTGTTTATTGTAATGAATATTACTGTTGCTGTAAGTTGAATTATTTAAGGTGATACAACGTTTCAGTAACAAAGTTTAATCCTCTTAAAATGTATGGTCTTAGATTTATGGTTTCACTTCTGAAATTGTTGATACCGGCTTTCGTGTAACTTTCAAACAAATGGGATTATTAGTTGATGCTGGTTATTGCAGTGTTCTATTCTACGTTTTTTGCAACTGTTCCCACAAAGCTACCTTACAAATCGCAACCAGAGTACAGAACAGTTTGATGGGCATTGATTTATACAAAGTGGATAAACCAGCAATATCAGAGGTATCAAAGTAAACAATATGTTTTTTTTTAATTTATATAATTTATTTCCTTGTGAACATTAGATCGAATTGTTCCTCATTGCAATACGCATGAATCCACCCAAAGTGTCCCTTCAGGGATATACAATTGTCAACAGGGAGTTGATTACTTCTGTAAGAAAAACAATCATACTTTAAATCATGTCTACAAAAAATATTTCTTTACAGAGTATTGCTACAATTGCAATCTACCTGATTGTCCTTCTGCAATTCAAGATTAGCTTGGTGAAACAAGCCTAGTTTGTTCAGGGTAAACTTTTTCTTGTATTAGTTCTTATTCTTAATCATGTGTAGCAATTGCTGGCGGGTGTAAGCCAAACGTTAAAGTCGAGTTTTTTTATGAATGAAATTTGAATAACATGTAGACAGAACAGGTAAATGGGTTTTAGAATGATGTGACATAATTGACTATCACTTGCAATTTAGAATTTTGTTGTCACATCAAGATAGCTTATTAAAAAAAGCATTACGCATGGAGTTGTTTCCATCGTTTAAATTTCACAGAAAGGAGAATGTTGGAAAGGTGCATATTGAAGAAAGTTGTTGATGTTTGATACGTTTATGTTTAAACATATTTTATCAATATATAAATATAATTGTATAAAGCAGAAACAGTTGAGTGAGACATTTATTTTTATCAATACAATTTTGCACCATGAATTTCAGTACCATGTTTATATAATATTCCAGTTTTCTTTTTAGTTCCTAAACTTATAGTAGTATCATATATGGTTTCTAATCTATAGTTTACTAGCTTTAATGCGCGCATGTAGCTTTTGGCGTCCAAAGGGATCATTCTTATTCGGCTTGTAATTGAAATCGCTGCGTACGCGAATCGTGTACGGTATATTCGCATGCCAATTGCAGGCTTTCTTGCTTTGTAGTGGCGCGACGAGATGCCCTCTATATTGACGCCATTTGCTTTGATTCAGATACTCTCTAAACACGGCGTTGGTGTCGGGAACATGCCTAGTGAGAAACTGTTTGATGCGGAGCCAAGCGCAGTCTCTGCCCAACAGGAGAAAGGCAGGAACCAGTAAACACGTACACTCTTCTTCAGCGACAATTCGACGATTATCCATATACTCTCCGATTGAGAAACAGGCCTTTTCATAAAAGGTACACACCTGCATGAATACAATGCTTGGTAATTCTTTGTCTTTGCTAGGCCGCTGTTTTTCTTCGACATGCTCTTCTTCCTCGTCGTCACTAAAAATATGCAGGGATTTGCGAATAGTAGACTGTTTACTCATTCCTTGGAACCAAGAATTCGCATACTGCTGAATTTTTTCCAGACTGTAACAAATTTAACAGATTAAAGACGTTAGGAGTGAAAAGGAGAAATTGCATTGATAATTACTCTTCGCCTTTGCGCGATTTGAAACCGAATTTCCGAGTCATAGAACCATTTGAAAGAGTTGAGTGTTTTAAGAAGGATTTTTGCCCGGTAGCACTATTGCATAGTTTCTGCACGTACAAATGCTCAATCATTACACATTTGCCTTTAATGACAAAATGAATGTACTCGGGTCTGCCAAATCCATCTCCAATGATAATTTCGCCTTTTTTGTAGACATTTAGAATCGACTGCATGCAGCATTCGGCTACACGAAGCGTATCCCAATCTTTGAAGTAGTCAAATATATCCATAGCTTGGGAAATCAAATCCCATTCCTCCTTTAAGATATCCCTCAGTACCAGATCGAAATATTCTCTTCTTAATATCAAGAATTCAATGGGGGCTATAAAAATACATTTAGATTAACAACTAACGTAGTTTATTTGATTTTGCATTAAATTACTAGTTGATATAATCGTTTCCATTCGTGGCAAATTGTGCAGTAAGCAAAGTTCTCCGAATACATCACCCGGGCTTAAAATCTCCCTAACGACGGTCTTGGTTTTCTTCAAATATTCGTCGAACTTTTCCTCGACTATATTCGCTTCTCCATTGAGAATATAGAAAATGGCAGTTGCATAATGCTCAGTGCGTACAATAGTACGATCAGCTCCATAACATACAAATTGAGTATAATTTGCCAAAAGTTTGCGAATATCCTAGAAAATCTTCTATTAATGTCATAATTATTAACAAACCAAAGAAAACCTCTGAATATTTCCGATAAAACTTGAAATTTCCAATCCTTTCGTATATTTTCTCGTTGTCTTCCTCAGTTCGATCTTCAGGTAGTTTATTTAAAAGTGCTTTTATCTGAAAATAAAAAAAAATATGTAAAAAAAAACGCACATGTGTATAAGAGTAACATAAATGAATCAATAGTACCTCCACTTCTAAATTCATGACATTCCTCTTCTTGTAAACATTTTCGCCAAATTGCAGTTGAGAATCTTGCAACCACAACAAGTTGGCGATTACCATTCGAACGATGGCGCGAAATCGCCTCTTTGGCGACAATTTGGCTTTGCCGTAAAGAGTGGCATTTAATTCGGGCGGCACTTCTTCCATGTTGTTCTAAAAAATATAATCTTCAGCAGAAAAAAAACGCTTGTATAATTGATATGCTGTGAATAAATTGATATGCTGTTGGCATGAACTTGACATGTTTGTCGTACCATGTGGTAAGATTCTACAAGGCTCCTCGATTGATTTATCATGTTGTTAACGGTTATTTTGTATGTGTGATAGGAATGGTTTTATTCCAGAAGAACGATGGAACGAAGAAAAATGAAATTCTCTTTTCATAAAAATCTTTGTAATTCTTTTCAAATCATTTGAAATTTTCTTGTAAAATTCGTTAAAAACAACTGTGCAAACACCCTATAAATTCGCGTAACTAGTAAAAGTTTCTTTGTTATAAATTTGAATGTAATGTAAACAGGAATCTCCATCTACCTGTCAGTGTAGAAAAATCAGAAAGCCGGATTCTCGAATTTAAGAAGTTTTATTATTTATTCTTCATTTGTTACAAATTTCAATTCATATACATTCAAACATTTAAAAATATTGTAATCTTATTCTATGTACATTATAAACTACAAGTATGAAGATGTGTTCATTTTAATCTCTATAATTTCGACCAGGTGTATGCCGCCTAAGTGGCACAGTGGTAGAGGCACTGGGAGTGAAGCCGACGATGGCAGGATCAATGCCTGTCCGGGCCGACCGCTTTCGTGTTCAACAGGAGCTCGTGAGTCGGGACTCGGAGGAGGTTCGCCGCGAAGCGGCGAACTCTAGGATTGCAGCCCGCTGGGAAAACAAAGTACCGCCGCGAAGCGGCGGTTGACCATTCTATTTTGCCAAAACGTACGATTGGAAATAAAATTTAAAAAAAATTTTTAATCACCTCCGCAGGCGAGACTCGAACCCGCCGCACCCAAACAAGAAGCACCCTACCAAACCACTAGACCAACATCCCAACCTGTCAAAATTAGTCTCCGTACAATCCAAAAATGGTAACTTATGTACGGATCGAAATTTGTAAAAACCATCATTTTTACTTTCTTCGGAGACTCTCTTCGGAGATTTCTTGTTAACTCTCAATATTGCAACCGTTTACTGTGGAAAACCCAAAAATTATGCAATTGATTTGGGGCCTGTTATTGGTATGCTTGCCCTTGTTTGGAGTGTTATACCATGGGTAAGTTTTAATTGTAAAATTAATTTATTGTTTTAATTGACTTGTTGCCTTTTTAACTTGAAATTTTCCATAAGATTACTTTCCGGGATTTATTCTATACGGGAGAACAAATTACAAAGGAGATTAAAATGATCCCTGAAAATTGTTACATTCTAAAATTCAAAATCGCCATCATTGATTCAACCGGTTTTCACAGCAGGTGGTTGGTTTGAAATCAACTACAAAATGATTTTACCTACACTTACTATGCTTATTTCTTATCTTATCGTTCTTATTCAATATCATGAGTGAAATATTTGAATTATTTTAAATATTTAAAGCATGCTAAATATTTAAAACACATCTAAAAATTTAAAAGCATCCTTCTATAATTACAATATCTGGGCTTGTTTATATTTTAAATAGTAGTTGATTTATGGGTTGCATAACAGAAGTCCAGATGTTATGAAAGATATCAGCTGTCAAAATTCTGTCATTTTCATATGGATAGTTCCAGTCCCAGTAGTACTGTGGCGCTTGTTTACTAGTTGACCCTTTGAGTGTAACGCACAGGTGTGACGCTTTGATTTGTAAGTTCTCTAAGTAACCTTACTTTCCTGTTGTTTACAACGCCAATCTCCGTTCGTGCAATATTTCCTGCAAAAATTTCAATAAACACCATTCAAAATGTCTTATATGTTAGCACATTTACACAATGGTTGGCAAGTTGACCAAGCAATCCTCTCTGAGGAAGACAGAGTCGTTGTAAGTACTTCTATTCTGCTGCCTCTCTTCATTTATCAAAACCAATTACTTGCAACTAATTACAGGTTATTCGCTTTGGGCATGATTGGGATCCCTCCTGTATGAAAATGGACGAAGTAATGTACAGTATTGCCGAGAAAGTAAAAAACTTCGCTGTAATTTACCTGGTAGACATCACAGAAGTACCAGATTTCAATAAAATGTAAGTACTTACATTCCACAGCATTCTTCTTCTTCAAACACAATAAAAATTTTTCCAGGTATGAATTGTACGATCCTTGCACTGTGATGTTCTTCTTCAGAAACAAGCACATAATGATTGATTTAGGCACTGGTAACAACAACAAAATAAACTGGCCCTTAGAGGACAAACAGGAAATGATTGATATCATCGAGACAGTCTACCGAGGAGCACGGAAAGGAAGAGGTCTGGTAGTCTCACCTAAAGACTATTCAACTAAATACAGATATTAATTACCAATATGTACAACTATAAATATTAGATATTATTTATGTATAATATATGTATGTATAAGTGAATGGTAATTTGTTTGGAATAAAATTTCCAGCGTTCTGAATTGGAACAAAGTGATTTTGGAAAAAATAGCCAGCCATGTCTAAATAGTTTTTGATTGGGTAATTGTACAGCATGTTACAGGTTATATTAGGTTATTTATTTTATTATTAAATATGTTAGCTTGAATACTGTTATATTTGATTTATGATCACCATTTTCTCCAAAATCTCACAAAAATCGCTGTTATATACATAGTATTATTGTGTCCCAATTTTTCTAACAAATGTTTGCCGGCTTTAGAAGCACGTGCATGTATATAAATCTTCAATCCGATGAAAATGATTCCCCTTTTCTACAAGTATTGAGCTTAGCATGTACAATACAAATACACGTCTATGTTTTTTTTTCAGTCGACAATCAAGGATTACGTCAAAAACTGAACAATGTACCTACGCAAAACCACATCGACCATCAAAATATATTTTTTTATTATGTGTTTTATTGCAATCGACTCGTGTTTTTACACTATATATTTAATGATCGATATTTCGTTTGTTACATTCAGTTTTTGACAGTGTTCAGTTTAAATATATGTACACAATTCATTTGATGATGTGTAGGCCTATGGAGAGTATGTAAATAAATACCTAAATACATACACGAATATACTAATAATGTGACAATAATATGTAACCATTCAATCTTCGAAAAAAGATGGAGAAAACAATAATAAACCACATTCTAACCGCCTTAAAACGCAATAATACATATAACATGTTCCCATAAGTTAGTATCGCGCAACAAACATGCGTCTGTAGCCATTTTCTCGGTTCTCTATTTGATATTTGTACAGGAATCGTAATGTAAATGGAAATGATTAACCCCCGTTCGCATCGTTTGTCCATTATTCTTCCAAAGTGAATGAATCGGTTTTCTTCTAAAAAAAACGCGTTAATATCGCTCCTTCACTGCGCTTTTTTGACACAAAATGATCACAGTACGTATATTCGTCCGTCTGTTACTTGTTTTTTTTTGTATACACCAGGGTGTGAATATAACAACGTAAAAAAATTAGAAAATAAATGCGATGCAATGACGAGGATGAATGACGCATTTTTGGTCGTTGTCTAATCTGCTGATTTGATGATGGGCAGAATACACAGCGAAAAAACGAATGATGCGACCTACCGACTAGTGAGCAGCGCTCTCTCGGTAGTGACATAAATACTCATCTATATATGCATATATGTAACGTAACAACAACGAAGAATAAGAAACTTAACACGCGCCGCCCGCTCAGGAGGAGATTGGCTCGACGTAGTTGGCTGGATAAAGGCCTACACGGCCGTCTTTTCGTCCTTTGCACCAACCTTGTTCGTCTTCGTCTTCTAATTTTTCAAATATGTCTCCTGTAATTAAAGAAAAATGTTGCAAGGAAAAAATGACATACACTCCAATTCAGAAATGGAATTACGAGGTTATAGATTAAACGGTTAAAATTATAGGTTAAGAAACAGACAATAGGTTAGGAGTTTAAGGGTATAGCTTATAGATTACTAATTAGAAACAAAAATAAATTATATTTACCTTGCTTAAAAGTCAATTCGTCATTTTCGGCACCTTCATAATCATACAATGCTTTAACAGGAACACCAGGCTCACCATTATCAACCATCGCATCACTCTCATCCCATTCTTCTTCATCGAAAGGATTAGATTCACCTTTGTTCCCCGAAGAGCCATTGCTACAAAAAAGTCATTAAGCTTCTCACATAACTCAACAACAAATAAAAAAAAACCTTACGTTATAGTTGATGCACGATTCGGACTTTCAACTTTCGGCGGTGATTTCACAGGCGTATCATCCTTATCGTTATGACTATCGTTGCTGTTCGTCTTCGTGGGGATGGTTTTCACCGACTTCACCGACGATTTCGTATTGGAATAATCCTACAAGTACAAAAAACAGTAAATACCTACACAAATCACCTTGAAGTTTGTAAATCCCAAAATAAAATTAATGAATAACTGTGTTCAGAACAACTAACATCAAGTAACACAACAAATATTTTGTTTAACCGATTTAAAACTTGAATGAAACCTATTGTTTATGTTGAGTATGCAGAAAATGATGCATTCGCGCGAAAACCAAAAAAATAACGGCATTGTGTGGTGCAGCATGAGATGATTATGTGCAAATGAAACAAATAAAATTAAAAAATAAAGAATAAGCATACATGCAGCTCCTCGCCGACCGGCCTTTGATTGATGAGCATTATGCCAGTGGGAACGGATTCCTTTGATTTACCTTTGGATATATCTCTGAACTCCTCGGTGTAATCCTACGTCACAAACATGCACAACACACGAAATTCCAAATTAAAACCAAAAAAACAGAAATGTTCACAGCAAAAAAATAACCGGGCCATGCAATCTCCATTCGAGTCGAAATTGTTTAGAAACCGTAAATTAAGTTAAAAAAAACGCCTGCTGTTAAGTCGTACTTACCTCAAATGTGGGCCAATTCATAGCCATATTAACACCATAATTATTCGACCACCATTTCAGGTCTTTATTATAATCAGCATTGTTGATAGTGTGGTAGAGTTCCTCGTAGATCAAAGGCAGCCTGAAAAACAAAGTTTTTGTATGAAACAACGTCATAAACAAATGTTCGAAAACGTAAAACTTACGCTGCATCTTTGTAGATATTTAAATTTGTGTGTATGTGAAATAGTGTGTCTTTGATAAACTCCAAACGCATGCCTTCCTTTTCTTGGCACTGCTCGAAAACGGTCCGCATATCTTCCATGTATTTCGGATTATAGCTGTTGATTTCCTGCAGAGCGATTTCGTACTTTTCCTTACACTTTTGCACGTCGTCCTTGGATTTCTGTACACGGTCTTGCATCTTTTTAATCTGTAACGTCCATCATCTTGTTTTAGAAAGACCAATTTTAATACACAGCCAAAAACATTAATACTAACCACACCAGCTCTCTGTTATTTACAGACATTTTAAAACAATAAAGAAAAAACAATAAATGTTAGAAAATAAGTGTTCTCAAAAATTGTAACACAATTGAAAGACTATAATATTAAAAATTATAGACAAACCTGATCTTGTGAAATTGAGCTGTCTCCTGAGGCATTTCTCTCTTGATTAGAAGCAGATTTTTCCGTTTTGCATGCCGTGTGATAGTCGGTTTTCGCCTTCTCGACTTTTTGGAGTAGTTTCACCCAAGGTTTTTGCGCCTTTTTGAACGCTTCCTCCATGTCACGTCGCTCCTTCACTTGCATCATCGTCTAAAACAATAAAAGTTGAAAAAACGCTATGTTATATTACGCAATGTATGTTTATACAATTATCCCACATTTTTCGTGCTAATTATTGGTTAATGCAATATGCAGAAGCGAAGTTTACTCTTATTTCTCAAAACTTTCTCTTTTGTTTGTAAAGTTATATCATATATGCTTAAAAACTCTTCATGTTTTTAAAATATAATTAGCTTCTATTTCGTTATTGCTCATCTCATATTCCTCAAACATCATTCCCTCTTACATCATCTCATATCAAATCAAAAAGGGAAAATGTAAGAAAAATGAATTAAAGAAAGAAAGAATTGAACAATGTTAAAAAGGGCGAAAATGGAATAACTAACCTTATGCCAATTATCCTTCTGCCACGTCTTAATTTTGTTAATCACATCATTGTTTAGTTTGTCCCGAATACGATTGTGCACCTCACATCGTCGATCAGCTTCGACGAGGACGCCCTTCCACGCCGCCTCCGTCGTACCATACTCCGGACCCTTTTCGATCAAATCGTTCCACTTCTTCGAGAACGCCTTCAGGTTCTTGGCATAGTTTTTCTCGATCTCCGCACGCTCGGTGACGAGTGCCATAAGGTCCGAGCACAACTTATAGCCGTCTTCGATGCGCTTCGTCGTGCGTTTGTAATTTCCCGGCTCCCAGAACGAATCGCTCGTCGCTATCAGCATATTGTCGTCGCTGTGATGTGACATTGTGAAATTTAATCTAGAAGAAAGAAAAAAAAATACATTATAGACTTTTTAAATAACTTATTATATAGAGTAGACTTAGAACTGGACTTATTAAAAGTATAGACAAATTCAGACAAAATTTACATCAATAAAATTTAAGATCCATAACGAAACAATCTTTAAAACCGCTTTTATTCCACAAGATCACCACTAATCCTTTTAATATTCAAACGTAATGAATATTCGCGGCGTAATTTCATGTAAATACGAATATTATGAACACGTACTGGAAGGTTACGTTGCGGCGCGAACGTGCGCGCATTAATTGCGTAAATTCGCTCATACTTTCCGCCTAGGTTGGCTCCTACGAGGGATAAACGACGACGAACACACCGTAGACATACGAGGCACACAAGGCACTCTGACCCATCTGAAGAGGAGGCGAAATCTAATTGTTTCCGCTTGGCGGACGCGCTTAAAAGCCGCGATTAGCATTTGTTACGATGCATTGTTGCTGCACACACGCGCTCTATGCGAAATGGAATCAAAGTGCAAGTACAAGAGACGCAAGTTCATCGGCGCACAAAGTTTGCATCGCACGCAATGGCATGTAATACTATTTTCAATAATATAGTAGTAGCAGG
>WSZQ02076299.1:0-19593 GCA_019419845.2 Weissflogia rhopalogaster
ACACCATCAACCAGTTCAGTTCAGTTCTTCACCGAGTCTTCACACATTCAGTCATCAGCATCCACCAACAGCGAGCCTGACACTAGCTGCCGCCACCAGAGTCAGCCGTACCGAGAGTCTTCACCGTGTCCCTCACCGGCCGCCTCCACCGACTACACCGACGCCAGCTGCCGCCTCCGCCTGGATCTCCTCGTTGTATCTCAATCTCATTAATTTGTATATCAAATTATATCATTAGATATCATTAGATATCATTAGATGCAAGCGGCGGCTTGCCGCGTTGTGGAGCTCGGTACTCGTTAGATCACCGCAGTAAAGCAACGTCGGACGTAGCTGGGCGTTGGATGGGCGACCACTTGGTCTCCCCACTCAACGAGTTTCAATTCTTGTCCTAGTTTTCAAACAGGAAACAGACTCAGAACAAGAATCTTCATTTCCTCTTCCAGCCCTTCTAACAGACTCTTAAAAATTTCTAATAACGCGTATTCCAGGTGCTGCCGGATCGTTTGTACTAGTATATTGACACTGATAAACGTTAGGTACTTCTTTATTTTCATCCAGGCCTTAACTGTTACAACCATGAACAGATACTCTGACTTAGGAGCTTTCTTCCTTTTATCGTTGGTACATCTGGTATAATAATCTAATCTCAATCTTACGTCCACATATTCTTATTGCATTAATGTAATATTGGTTACATATAGTTTTTGCAAATTATATATTAACATGCAATTCAATGTACAGGAGTTACATACGCGTCAAGCCGAAAAATGTGTGCAACTCAATCTACAACTACTCCCGCATCCATCTTTTAACGTTTCATGTTTCATATTCCACACTTGTCTGGAAAATAAAGATGAAAATAAACGTCGATCGAGAAATATTACGTGCTCCCTAAAGTGGTTTCGCTTCATGCACGCCACCACAGCCCAGCGTAGCCACCGCTCTCTACAAACGGCGAGAGTAAAAATAGATAAAAGATCGTAATTGAATCAAGAACGTGGTTTTTCCGCACGTTAGCCCAACGTGATTGCGAAACGCAGGAAAAGTGGCTGTGATGCCCTCGGCCCGGTGTGCAATCATGGGACACACGCTCACGTCCGCATCGATGGCCGCCGAACGTGTTCAAATCGCAACAATCGTAATGCAATAATCGAACACAATAAACACGAGATAAAATTGTTAAAGCTTGATAGAAATATGAGCACAATCCTTACCGAAGTCCCTCCCCAATTCAATCCGTCACAAGGATATGGGGACTATAAGTAGTCAAGGGTGATTGCCAGTTGATCAAGCGATCTTTTAAAACTTCAGACGAAAGAGCTTATAAGAAGATGTTTATAGCTGTAACGCAGGCAACCCACTTTATATTTTTTAATATAGGGAACTTGTTGTGCCCGTAACGTTTGTATCTGCATAGATAAATGATAAATGGCAACGTTGAGGTTTTCGTATCAAACATAGGCAACCCATATTACATTTTACTATACCCTAACCCCAGAGATTGGCGATTAACTTAATAAATGGAAGATGACACCGCTGACGTTGGCACTTTAAGCGAATATTAATTCCGGTCTGCGATGGTCACTTTATAGCTCAATGTTTAATGTTGACCGGGGCAAACACGACGGACGGTTCTCGTTGAGCTGTGGCGCGGTAGGCGGGTGATGGTCAACGACGGTGTGGAAAATTGCTTGCTCTGCTCTCGGCCGAAGGCGGCCCTCTTAAAGGACGCGCGATAAGAATCGGTATTTGGAATTCGACTGACCTAAGGCTTCTGGAGTTGAAGGGACGCTCGTCGGTTTTCAATATAGAGCGACGCAATCATCGCGGCCCCAACCCGGGGCCGCGCTTTCTCGAGTTTAATCGGAATGGAATGTCTTTCGAGTGTGAATGGAAACCTTCAAGCGGGCGAGCGGCACCGGCGCGGCGGTTTCGATGATGAAGTCGCCGATGAAGTATTTGTTTAGGATTAATTGCGCAGCGCAGCAGTCACTCAACTAGTCATCAGTTTCGATGACTATTCGGGATGTCTGTTGATTGCGTAGTTTATTAGTTTCTCTATTGAGAACATTTTGTTTTTAGTGAAAATATTTCGAAGGAACATTTGACTCTACTTTCATTAAGACTTATAGTACATACTTAATGAAAGTAGAAATTGTGAGATGTATTTATCTAAACTAGAGATGGCGAACCTTATGGGGAAGTAGGAAATTTGTTTCTCTTTTTTTTTTGTTGTCAGTAGTACTTAATATGTCTCGGCGTGGCGGCAAAGCGTGAAATTTATAGAAGTGAATTCATAGAAGAAAATCTGGGTGTTAGTTAGAAGATTCAGCGGTTCCTGCAATATTCTTCGTTACAAAAGCTCCTAGCGTCATCTATGGGTAAGGTACTTAGATATAGTTACATCAACACACAACAGATGGCCGTCAGTATAGGTAAAGCACCATCCTGTCGCCTTCACCACAAGCCAGTTCCGATTTAAGTTTCTACAAAATCACTGAAAAACACTGGGAAAATGAGATAAATTCAAGTTTACAGTTTTTAAAGTGGTATTAACAACTAAGGCTACATATAGGCATCCTGAAAGAGGTTATTAACCATCATAAGAGGTTATATTAAGTAGCTGATATCATCCAGAAAGCGAACCTAGAGTGAATGTAAAAACGGTATTATGAAATGCCTATGCTTTGGATAGGAATTGCAGTGCTACCATCTTCAGATTTAAACGCGAATTCTAAGAATACATGTACAGCAAAATGTAAAAAAAGTAACATTGTCATTTATAAAACAGTTCGTCGTTCATTAGTATTATTAGTATAGTATACATTAATTTGCTAAATTAATTTCACAGACATTTTCATGTAACTGGTACATCATACAGTAATATAAGTTGCCTACATTGAATCTACATATTTGTATTTGTACATATTGATATTTCAGATTTACTCTTAATCGTTATAGATATCTATTATTGGATATAACTGAATATTTCGAAAGTCTCAAGTTTACTGGTACCATTACAGCTAAGATTTTATTTTTGATGCTAGTACTAATTGCTCGTGGGTCAATGATGCCTATAGAGGGACCTCCGTCCCCTTAAGTTTGTCTACATAATATTTTTGTATAAGTAGTTCCTGACTCTTCAATGGAGATTTTCCCACCTCCCCATTAGATATCGCAAAGAAATAAATGAAAATTTTAATGGCCAATGTATTTTAAGAAGGTTATTAAGAAGGGTTGCCTATGCTTTTTATAAAAACCGCAGCGTTACCTTCAAATTAATTTCTGTAAACCTAAATACCAATATCTACATTTATTTTATAAACATATATTCTTAATCGTTATAGATAACTGTTTCAGTGGCTTTCCAACTTCAAATTCCAAAAGTCGCACGTTTTCTCGCACTGTTACAGTTAAAAGTCGTTTAAACACATATATCCACAGTCTTTCTTTTGTATTTTAGCGAACATAACCCAAAATAATAGAAATTGAATTTTAACTCACGAACTGTTACAACTATCTCCCGATGTGACTAGCAATAAACTAATCTTCTTCTCCGAGAACATCTGAACACGATCTTCTCTTATAATTCAGCGAATCATTCCCAAAATATCAGAAATATCTAATACAGCTGCCAAACTGTAGATTGTGCCCCTCTAAATCCATTTTCTATTATATTTTCCCAACATATATTGCCAACATTCCAAAAATTTCACGTTAATATTAATTAAATCAATTCACTTTGATTTACCAAACTAAAGCAAACTTAAAGTTCAATCTAAATATGAATTAAGAGTATTATCATGTAGTTCTTTCTCCCTGTTTACGACGATTCAAGTTACTAACAAATATTATACATTTTCTAATTAGACTTCCAAATTTGTTTCAAGCCCCGCTTGAAAGAAAATTGAACTGAAAACTTTTAACGCTTCCAAGCGTTTTTAATCAATTAAAGTATATCATAGCTGTCATCAACAGCTCTTGATAAATAAATTGAGAGCATCTTATTGATAGTTTTCAACAATAGTCTGTTGATATCGCTGTACGTCTTTTTTTTTGGCCCTTCAGCACGTGGATACGCACAATAGACGCATTCGGCGCACACGTGGCAACCAGCCATCTGCATCCGCACCCTTCGTGCGTGGGTGGTTGGCGCGTTGTGCCCGCTATTTTGTAGTCGAACAGTTGTTTGGCAGCGTGTATTGTATCGCAGCGTCGCGACGCCCGATTGAAACGTATCGATTAGATGAGGAGTTGCAACGCAACGCAACTCAACCCGGCGCGGCGTCGGCGGTCGTCGTCGCCAGTAAAAGCTTGTCTGTTTACCAACTCAACTCCCCAATATCAATACATACACTACACTAAAGTATAGCTTAGTACATTGTACTTTGCAATGGAATTGAACAACACAAAGTTTCCTAACCTTTGCTAATCTTTGTAAGAAATCAAATGTATTCACTCCCATGGATTCATATTGCCTGTTAGGTTATGTAAAATTATAAAAGGAGAGAATATTGTAAAGTATACCTTAAGATATTGTTCTCTGTTGAAATTGAGAGGAATAGAAGAACGTATTTTGTACATAATTTCCAAAGACATGAAAAGTTGATGGGTTAGTTGAAACGGATAATGAAAGAGGTTAAGTGAAAAGTTGCATGATAAATTGTTTAACAGCAAATCTGAATGACGGCTGATGAAATTAAAACACCTTTTATGATTTGCTATAAATATTTTAGCCTGTCTCGGGTATGTTTCGGGAGCTGGAGTTAATTGAAATTTATGAATGGGAGGCAGGCGGAAAGCTTGGCGAATCTTAGCAGTTGGTGGTGCAGGAAAGTTTACAGTTTTCCGGTGGGCCTGCAGTGTGCCCGCGCGACGCGCAAAGTTTGCGAAAATTTGTAAGTTTTAAGTGTTTTTAATGGCAAACTTAGTTGTGTTTTCTAATGGATGCGGTTTGTCGAAGCCCGACACTAAGGGGACTAAGTTTTGTGGTTAGGTACATCTAAAAGCCAAAATGAAAACAAAAGTAGCAAGTAAATAATGAAACCTAATAGTAATGATGATGCTTTAAGCTGTAGTTTTGTACAACATTACGTTTATTTCCTTTTGGAATCTTCAAATTTCAGAAGAAAAGTATTCTTCCTTTTTTATTTTTAATGATTTTGAGGTTAAGTCGACCTTTGTCTTATCTAGGATTATGAATTCGAAGTTATACTAATAGTAAGCAACTAATACTATCGTTTGTAGTACTTAGTATGTTTTCGTACAATTAACATTAGGTTTTATTAGGAAGTTTGGCAACTGCCAACCCTTAATGATAATCGAACGATGCGAAAACAGCAGAAGCAATAAGGTGTGGAAGGTCAGACCTAAGACGTGTAACTTAATACGTAATAATTGAACTTTAATGATTATACATGGTTCCGCAGTGTGGAAACAATTTAAACTTCTTCGTCATCCTTCCCCGAAAAGTCCACATGAAGTGTATTAAATTGCAGAAGAGATTTAATATCGCAAAGTTATTTATCAAACGCTAAGCAGGTAAAAATAAACATAGGCAACCCAACTTGATCTTGGCAGGTGGGAAGAGAGGTTTGTTGACTGCCTATAGTTGCTGCCGACATTTATCATTATTATCATTATGTGCAACCACGAAAATCCTTATGAAATCAGCCACCCCACGTCCGATTCATTTATTTTCACCTTGAACTGATTAAAGAATAGTGTTTAGTTTTAATGATGAAAATTACAAGTCTATTTCACGACAGTAAAATACCAACTATTGTCAATGAAGGGCGCCACCATATTACTTTCGTTTTAAAAATTACCAAATTACCAAAAATTGCATGTTTTTCATCCAGTTTGTTTCCTATAAAAAATTTAAATCGAACTTCGATTTCATAACAATGTTTTAAGAAATACACATTTTAAGAATTGTTTTCTATAAAAATTGAAATTATGAAAATAAATATAGGCAACCCAACTTGGTCATGACGTATTTTAAGAACGATGTTTTGTTGGTTGACTACAGCTGCTTGAGACATTTATCATTATTATCATCATGATGTGTACCCACGAAAATCCCCACGAATTAAGCCAGCCCCCTCAGTCCAATATTCACTCATACGCAACGCGGTCGAAAAGTGGGGGTGGTGGCTCAAGCGATATTTGGCGGTGGTAGACGATAAATTCGGCATTAGGCGATTTTCAGGAGCGGCGTGGTGGCGTCGTTTGCCCGCCACTCGTTAGATCGGCGGATACGGTCGAGTAAATCTTTATAAATTCCTCGTAATTATAACGCAGATAGATATAATGCGCGCATCCGTGAACTCGCACAAATGCCGTTGGGGTGGTGGTGGGAGCCGGCGAGGATGGCTGGATGCGAATGGGCGCCGGCAATCATGCACGGAGGAGCAGAAGTACAGGCGGCAAGGGCTCGTAATTAAATTGCCGTCTCCGCGGCTCTTCAGTACTTGTGGCGGCAACGGTGGCAAGTCGGGGACGGCCGCACGGAGCCAGACCTCGTATGTAGTCGCACATCCTAGAGACGCAGGACGAAGCCAAAGTTCTCTACGAAAACGTATTGCCCATAAAGGGCGACAAACCGAGCGTGAGAATTGCAGCTCTTGCTGGTTTTCGCAGTGCTGCTGATAAATTACGTTCTACTAACAGCCGCACTGGTTGCTATCTGCTAGTATCAGCATACGTCCAATTGAAATTGAGAGACTAAAACCTATGGAATACTCTAGTTAACTACAATTCTTTTATTGCTAGAGAACGTTAAGCAATATCAGTGGAAATAAAATGTCAACCATAATTTGTTACATCTGTTTGCAGTCGTTCGCGGTCAGTAAAATATCTCTTGAAAAGTGGTAGTGCGTAATAAAATTTTTATTCAGGCCACGCGATGGGGCCACGGCAGATTATCGACACATTATCTTACGCGGAACTGAAGTTGCAAATCGCACCTGTAGTAGTGTAAGAATTGAAGCAGCCTATCGCTCTACACGCAGCTTTGCGTGTCATAACTAGGGATGTCAAAAGATGTGTCGGTATCGATAAGTACCGATACCATGTGTCGATACTTATCGACTTTTATCGATACTTTAAATTTCGATACTTATCGATAAAAGTATTTAGTATGTAACGTGTTATTTAGTTTTACTTATTACTTATTGTAATCAATGTATGTAATGGAATTGGTTGAAGAATTATGCCAATAAAGGTTTATATATACTTATCGATAGTATCGAATCAGTCATTTTCGATACTTTATGACATGCCACCACAATGGGACCCTCTGTTAAACCTAACCTAACCTAACCAGCAATTATGATGGTAAACGTACTAAGTGCGCTTACCATTTCTGTTGCATTGGTTATTTTGATTTTATTTTGAAAATATGGAAATTCAATTAATTAAGCAATAAATGCTTCACATCATGCGATAATATACTATAAAATGAGCCTATTTTAATTTCATTCTGGCAATGATATCAATCGTTATTTTTTTCTGAAATATCGATATGTTTAAAGTTCCATTTCTTCTAAAATGATTATAAATTATTTCATTACTGCATTCCCATACATACCGTGAGAAGGTTACGGAATATAATTTTCACCTAGCTCATCTTTACTTAATTTCGAAGTTATGCAACCGTGACAACAGTACTTTTATATTTAGTAATATAAATAAAGATCGAAGAAAACACAATACGTATGTTTAAAATATGTATTGATATGTATAAAACAAACAATTACAAAAGTAATAAATAGTAACAATTACAATGGACGGAAAATGTTTCAAGAATGACAAAAACAAAACAGTTTGAAGTCCTCCATAAACCTCCTTCACTTGTGAGATTTAGTTTGCTGGTCCATTTGGACGATGAAGAAATTTCTTGTTGAAGTATTCACGGAGTCAATCGCGTTCTACATGGAGTTATTTCGTGTCCTCAGCGTTGCACGGATCGAAGTTGCTTTTGCAAGCTCTCGCAACGCATTACGCTCTTCAATATTTTTGAACTGAACTCATCCTAGACCATTGTCCACCATTGTATCAAGGTAATTACACTCCCCTGTTTATGTACCTGCATAAATAGGAAAAAGTCCACCCACTATCATTACACACATATGTTTATGCACATCCAAACAATATAAATGAATTTACAAAGAAATTAATTAATTGAAATTGAAATTTAACACGGAAAGAGAAAATTTGAAGCCCCCGACCAGGTTCGAACCGGCGACCTTTGGGATACCGGCCCAACGCATTAATGGTGCTAAATAATTCATTAATTGTGCTAAATGATTACATGTTTTTCTTTGAAATGTCAATACTAGCTAATCTGGGGTCGTTCAAATAAGGCTCTAAGAATAGAAACTAGTTTGTCTTTTTTCTCCACTCCTACACTTTTTCTCCACAAACACTTAATAATTTCAAGCCCAGGGTTTGAATATCATTTAAAGTCATCTCCTAGACCTAGGTTAATCCTATTCTCCCTTCAAAATACAATACACCCAGGTTTAGGTTCCCAGCCAATTACTATTGTTCGGGTGAACTTGGCTGGATATTTTAATTAAATAATTACACCATAAAATACTATATGATGGCCCACTCCAGTGGGTTTGTTTAAATGAATCGCAGCGCCGCTTGCATTGTTTCAGGGAACTCATTTCGAAGTTATGCAACCGTGACAACAGTACTTTTATATTTAGTAATATAACACTTAATAATTTCAAGCCCAGGATTTGAATATCATTTAAAGTCATCTCCTAGACCTAGGTTAATCCTATTCTCCCTTCAAAATACAATACACCCAGGTTTAGGTTCCCAGCCAATAACTATTGTTCGGGTGAATTATAAATTTTTGAATTTGTTATGTTGGCATCACGTATGAGTTGGGTGCACTGCGTTGCATCGGGTAAGGTCAGAACAGAAGTCAGACAGGTGTGCGTTGAAGAAAGGATTTCTGATGGGACTCGCTCTCTCTCGTTTCGGCCGTCAGAGAAGGTGGTTGGGTCAGTAAACGTCTAAAAACACCATGAGGCATTTATTTCTTGTGAGTCATTTTCAGACGCACGACTGAGTATCGAAGTGGTATTCTCTGGTAAAAGCGAGGCGCGAAATTCGGGCAGATTATCCGGCCTACCCAACAACTATGAATATCACAACACAAAACTACTCAAACCTAGAAATGAACAAAATGTCAGCACTTTCCTTCAATTTTCTATTCCAATAGATCCTGACAATCTTGTCACCCTCCTATCACTATAACCAACATAATCCTCATCTGTTCTGCATATTCTACTCTACTTCCTATCAGAGGGTGGAATATGATTCAATTTCATACTCCTGTTTCAACACAGTAAGTCCCCAATCCTCCTCCACCGAGCAAGTGGAATTTCTATAGCACTTCTTTATCTGTTTTATGTTGGAGCCATACACTGTATATTACATTAGCCCACATGCATGTTTTTATGACCCA
Organism: Weissflogia rhopalogaster; assembly: GCA_019419845.2. Classification (NCBI taxonomy): domain Eukaryota; kingdom Metazoa; phylum Arthropoda; class Insecta; order Coleoptera; family Staphylinidae; genus Weissflogia; species Weissflogia rhopalogaster. The sequence continues at coordinate 9,491 of WSZQ02076299.1, forward strand.
AAGAAACTTTCACCATAGCGACAATTTGACGCCTGCGACAAAGTCAAAGTCGTCGCGAACGAGCAAGTGTTTCTTATTACCGTACTTTAGATCCATTTGCACTTTCTTTCCGGGGAGGCCCAACGTTTTTCTCCCTTTTCTTCTCTTTCAGTCTCTTTCAGAACAGCGCATCATCAAATTTCTAAATACGTTATCACATTCTTCGGGGCCACCACCCTCTCTTTGTGCCAATGTAATAATCGCTGTCGTCGTCAATTTTTTTTTATTTTGATGCTGTTGATATGTTGGTAGGAACGGTGAACGTCTTTTGTTATAGCGCACATATTATCGTCGCATACCTGCATCGCAAACACAATCGCAAGGAATGAACAACATAAAGAATAAAATATTGACTTGTACCATTATTCGTCTGATGATAGGGGGCGATGGTAGGAGGTATGGAGGAGGTAATAGGTATGAAGAGGCGACTGCTAAATATTTAATAAGAGGTGTATTGAGCTTGTATGATTGTGAACATAAATATGAAAAAAAGATATGTAAAACCCAAGCTTGACTGTGATGGAAAAATACGAGTATTTTTGTATAAATGAAATAACAAGGAGGAAAGCATTTTCTTCCATTCCACCTGTTTGTAATTATAAATGTGCGTTAGCGGGTTGTTTTAAAATAATTACCCTAAGATTTGTGAGGTCGCGGCGTCCTATTCAAAGGGCTTTGTCGAGTTCACCAGCAGAATAAACACGAAAAAAAAACACAAAAACTAGTTTGGAGGCACGTCGACAAAAGAGGTTAAAACGTACTATTTATGTGTTGAGTTGATTGCCTGTATATATATGAATGTTGTACTATATTTTAGTTGTATTTTGACAGCGCTTGCAGCGCCATTTCATTTAAGAATAACATTACGGTTAAGTTGCTTTTGAGGCATGCCGTGCGCGCTCAGTAACTTTCAAAGGACATGAATGAAGAAAAAAGGGGGACTGCGCCACTATAAAAACGGGGAACTTGCAGGGTTCGGCCTATTTCTCCTATGGTGAGTTGCAGGGTTTACTTGCATTTTGCCTTTGTATTTGGTGTTCATTGGGCCGCTTTAATAAAGTCGTTGTGCTTTTTACTTCGAGTATTTTGAACTTTGACGTCTGAGGTGAGCTCTGGGTAAAACTTGTGTCGCGATAACTCAAGACAATTAACAGAAGATCCAGTTAAGTCTGGTCCCGGGCTATCAACGGGAAATAAATTAATGTTTTAAAAACCGCGACTACCGCGTAACAATATGGATAACCTTTATTGGTATTCCAGTCTTTTTGGTAACCATTACATTCTTGTACACTTAAATAACTAACAACAGAAATAACACGAACAATACTAGAAACAAAAACAAAACAAAACTGTAGGATTTATTATACCACAAGCAATGAAATGTAAGGAAGAAATAACGAGGAGATCCAGGCGGACGCTTCTGCTGGAGACGATCGGCTCGCACTAGTCGTCAGGGCAGGTCATTGATGACGTCGGAGTCGCAGATGACGAAGATCGGTGGCGAACTCGGTGGTAAAATCACTGGTGGCGGCTGGCATCGGAGTAGTCGGTGTAGATGGACGGTGGGGGCAGCTGGTGTCGATGATGGACTGTGAAGTGAAGACTGTCTGTAGACTGACTGAAGATGATGTTTTTTTGGTTATTAACGTGGAGCGAAAATTTACAGGATCCACTATTTATCTCCATCATCTATGTTGTCGGTATGTGTGTACCACGTTAGGCGTCGTTCATACCGGCGGCATCGTGTCGCCTCGTTTCGTGGTTTCCTCAACCTGACTGAGCCTCAGCTGAGGTACTAAACGGAGGTAGGTTGTTTCTTCGAGCTTCTTCATCTCCTTTTCACCATATCCATCAAGCAAGGACAGGCATAGAGGACCGAAGTCGAAGTTGCCGGTATGAACGGCGCCTTAGACTTCGAGGAACAGATGTTATGTTCCGCGCGAGTGCCGGTTGTGGCCGAGAGCTGGATTCCTGACACCGTATGATGTTAGTGCGTCACGCAAGTTGGCAATGCGTTAGGAATGACCGATCGAGCTAAAACACTTCCTCATTCGTCTGCCAGGTAGAACCTCTGAGACGGTGTGGTGATGGTGAGGAATTAACAACCAGTTTCTCTTCGTCCCGTAGTTCGCAATGTTACGAACTAGTGGGTTGGAGTGATCCTCAAGGGATGCATGTAGTTTGGTTGCCAATACGTTGGCAAAGTCGGTGAGCGATGATATTTCCAAGTCGGGAAGGATCTCAATGTTTCGGATAAACCACGGTATGTCAAGCTGAAGATGGTGACGAATTGTGGACTATATATACCACGATCGACTATTTAATGGTTCGTCACGGTGAAAACACGTGCGTCGCGATCTTGCCGTGTCGATTTTCACGCCTTAACTTTCTGGATGGTATTGTCTTGTCGATAAAGCCGGGCTCCAGCGGCTCTTCATAGAATTAAGATTTCGGCGGATGCTGATTAAGGTTTGCTGCGTTTGTTTACTTGTGATTGGGAATTATTACGATTTCAGCTAATATTGGTGTTTACCGTTCTTTGTGCGGGAATGGATGACCGCCACAAAACTATAACAGCTAGGAATTCAGAATCGCCCTTCTCCTTCTTGTCTCCAACACCACTTTGTAATAACCTCCGGCCCTCCACCCCTTTTCTCCAGCAATTTTTGGCAATGCACTTCCTCTTTGTTGTGATCCTATCATGTCAGGCCATCACAGTCTCTTGTCTCTGGCAATTCCTACGTGAAACAAAAATTAACACAACTATCATAAATGCGATTCAACATATGTATAAGGATCAAATATCCAGAGTCAAAATAGGAAACAAGCTCTGGGAAAATTTTCCAGTTACAAAAGGGCTCCGCCAAGACTGTTGTCTCTCACCGACATTATTTAATATATACATAAACAAAGGCCTGGAAAAATGAAGAGGAGAATGTCGCGGAATGGAAACAGAATTAACAGACGAATACACACTCTACACACTTCACCTCGCGGACGACCAGGTAATACTTGCACAAGAAAAAGAGGACTTAGAAATCATGGGAAGGAAACTGTTTAAAGAATATAAAAATTGGAGCTTACCAGTAACCACCAAGCGTACCAATTATCAATGATATCAATATTGACACATGCGAAGAGTACATATATCTTGGTGTAGGTATTACGAAGAGCGGACGAACCCAACCTGAAATCGAAAACAGGATCGTTAAGGGAAAGAAGGTCATTGGTTGCCTAAATTCTGTCCTTTGGTCACAGCATGTACGCAAACGTAACAAGCAGTCTCTCTTTAACACCATATTACAGAGCATTGTCCTATACGGAAGTGAAGCTTGGCAAATTACCACAAAATCAAACATACGACGCTCGAAATAAACTTCTGAAGAAGATCAGCCCGTAAATCTAGATGGGAACGAGTACCAAATAAAACAATAAGAGAAATGATGGAAGTGAACACCGACATAGTCATCGGGGCGAAAGAAGGCAACTAGAATGATACGTGTACGTTGAGAGAATGGGCGAAGAAAGGCTTCCTAAGCAAATAAAGAACTGGACACCATTAGAAAACAGATAAAGAGGTAGGCCGAAACGTTCATGACTACAAGGAATACAGAAGTATATGTCCGAACGGCAACTTACTGAGGAAGACTGCACTAACCGCGAAATCAAGAAGGAGGGAACCAGAAGGCGTAAAACGCTGTAGAACCTGAATGATGATGACGTGTATTCCTGCCCATCCAGAAATTTCTTCCTCTCTTCTCCGATCCGCACGTAGCCTTAAGCCGCACTACCCTTATCTCCAAAGTACCAGGGCCTCTTCCCGATAACCTGTACCGTTTCGTACACTGAATTGTAGATACTGCCCATTATACGACTCTACCTCAACTTCTGTCCCTCTCGCTCTCATCGTTTCACCCACATCTTTTCAACCACTGCCATCGACATCACCACCTTCTCATACGTCGGTCTTCGCCTCACTGGACCTGCTGCTGCCACACCACTCTCACAGCCCGAACCCTAGTCCCTGGATTATTAATTCTGACTGACAAGAGGATTGATAATTCCCATCAAGAAAACCTAAACGGCTAGCCTTGAAAACTAAATTCCCCTATAAATAAGTGAGGTTATGTGTTTCGGCGAAATCAATACCAGATACCAGGTTGAAAAGGTAAGAAAGAACTGATAGTATTAGAACTAGAAAAAACAAACCTGAACTAAACAAAATGGTAAGAGAATAAGGTATATGAGAAACTACATAGTCAACTCTAACCTATTAAAACTGAACTGGACTGAATTTATCTAATAAGATGCCCAATGTGGACAGTGACTTCTGGAGTCCTGCGACTTCTGAGTTTGTTTGACTTCCTTCATTTTTTTTACAGGGGAACTCTGTCTAAGAAAAAGTACGCGGATTTAGCAACCTTTGGTCCCAAGCCCAGAGAAGGGTAAAATAAAGGTTTGTTTGCCAGAAGTTTGCCATACGTCGGTCTTCGCCTAACCACCCACTCACTGGACCTGCTGCTGCCACACCACTCACACACATTCTTAACCAATCTTTCATTTCCCATTCGCGCCAATCTTTCCTCGTACCTCACCACTCTTGCAACCACTTCCCATTTCACGCTCATTCTGCCCGCTTCCTGTAGAACCCCATAAAGCTATTCAGGATCCAGGCTTGCTCTCGTTCCAACTCCTCCAATTCATCAAGCCATACTTTCATAGCATACATCAGAATGGGTCTCATGCATGCATCCCACATTCTCACAGCAATAACCCACGTACTCACTATTCAAACTAACTTGGTTTAGAAAATATAACGCACAGTATCCGCCAACAGGATTGACAATAGAGTAGAAGGGACGTTGAGCATGCGCAACTTAACAAACAAAATAACGAAAAAATAAAATAATACGAAAACCGTGAAAAAAGAACCGTAAATATTAAAGTGTCAATTAAAAATGCAAATCCCATAAGCGATGTCGTGCAAATATGCGAAAGACACGCAGTGCCCAGTGCGTCGTCGCATACACCAACCACCACTCGAAATTAATTAAGTATTTAATTAGCTAAGTAGTCGGCGGCTGGCAATTTGCGAAATGAATTAAATCCGTACGTGCGTCGTAAATTCGTAAAATCTCGCGGGCTCACACTTTTCCCACCTTTCTAACCAACATAATTTATATACACTCTGTCCAAAGTTTAATCCGACTTTTTTCAACTCTCCACAATTCAACACTAAGCCTAATAAACCCAGTTCTCGACGAAATCAGACATTTTTCCAACTTTTATAATATTATTTGATAGTTAATAATCGAAAGCTGGAATAATATTCGAACACATTGTATACAACACGTACGCGTATACATGAATCGTGGGTTAATCAAGGTCTTAACACGCTCGGAAACAAATTTATTCCACCCTCGGCTTCTTAATGCCACAGCCGCCCCCCAATGTCACCCACACACATGCCGAGAATCTCGTAACTAGCCGCACCTTTCCGCTTAACAATTACTGGCCGAAGCGCTATTACTCACTCGACATGTTCTGTGGCGGCGGCAGTGGGGGTGGTGGAGGTAGTAGAGGCGGAGGCGGCAGGCGACGATTTCGCCAGTGTAGCTGCCACTTACTTAACGCCAATCTATGCACGGCACCGACGTTTCCAGCCCCCCCCTCCACCCCTATAGAACGGGTGTGTGTGGCACTGCCGCCCAGCGGGCTACAAACACAAACTATACTAACTACATCAGCTACACAAACTTTGTGTATCGCAGAAAGGGTTAGTGCAACGACGCTAAATTACGGGCCACGTGTGATAATTCATAGTTGAAGACATTACTCTTAAGATATGCAACCCAATTTGCACTAATGGCAACAATACCTAATTCCCTCTATCTTAACCCTTTATCTTCATATATTTACTATTCTTAGTTCAAAATAACTTGATTTTTACAAGGATTTGAAGGTATTGGTTCGATTTCTGGTATTTAAAGAATTTAGAATAAATTAAGAATAATACATTTTAGAATTTTGTAGGTTATAGGGTGTATTTTAACATTTTATTTCTATATAATTATATGATCCTTGAAGTAAATGACGATTTAAGTGGATTTTTTCGGGTTAGTTGAAGTTATTTGCAACTTAGAGGCAAAATAATTAGTTTAGAGGTTATGCTGATAGTTTATAACTTTGGTTGGAGGCTTTCTGAACGGACGCGTTGATTAGTAAGTGGTCCATTGTAATAGATTACCTGGGGATATGCTTCGGTAACACTGGCTGTAACGTTTTAACAAGTTGTCTCGGTTGTCTTGATGCGGACAGGGGGAAAATGGATTCCAAGACGATGGGACGCTTTGTTGAGATTAAAGGATTGGGCGATGGGGTTAAACACGGTTGTTTCTCTTCCAAGTTTCAACGGGGCAAGGCTAATTGTTAGTTATACATATTTTACTAGGCTGCTCTAGACTCAGTTTAACATAATGGATTATAACTTATTCGAACTTAACCTCACTGGAGCCAATCATTTGCAGTTTTAACGTTCTTTAACTAAGTCTAAACTGACGTGATCTATTATAGTTTACTTAGTCAGACCTCATAATGGTCGTCGAGATTTTAGCGGTTTCCGTCTTTTGGTGCCCTTTTCCTAGACTTTGTTGTCTTGTCAATCTCCGTCTCGTGGAGCCAACTTTATTCTATTTTCTTTGATTAGGTAAATCTGCCTACCGAAGGGCACGAGTGGATCAAATGTCCCGGGAACAGAAGAAGCCGACCCGAACCCTGGTCCTTGGATTATTAATTCTGACCTACAAGTGGATTGATGATCCCAGCAAGAAAACCTAAACGACTAGCCTTGAAAACTGAATCCCCCTATAACTAAGTGAGGTTATGTGTTTCGGCGAAAGCAAGATACCAGACTGAAAATATAAGAAAGAATTGAAAGTAGTAGAACTAAAAAAACTTGAACTAAACAAAATGGTAAGAGAATAAGGTATATGAGAAACTACATAGTCAAATCTAACCTATTAAAACTGAACTGGACTGAATTTATCTAATAAGAAACCCAATGTGGATATTGACTTCTAGAGACATTGACTTCCGCGACTTCTGAGATTGTTCGGCTTCCTTCCCTTCTTTTAGAGGGGAACTCTGTCTAAGGAAGAGTTTGAGGATTTAGTAACCCTTGGACCCAAGCCCAGAGAAAGTTAAAATAAAGGTTTGTTTGTCAGAAAAAAAATCTGAACGCACAATTTCTGAAAACTTATTCAGCAAATGCAAAGAACAAGGCAACAAAACTTAGGAAGAAGAGGCTGGAACTAGAAATACGAATTGCTTCTTTACTAGGGGACTAAAGAAAAAAAAGGTGACCAGATATATTGGACTGTATGGTATAAATACCCAGCTGAATGATTTCATTTCTTGAATATTAAGAGTTATTAAGAGTTAAAACGTTATGCTACCTCGGAAAGTGATTAGTTAGGGTGAATAAGAAGATATAACGATAAACATTAATATTTATCATGTAACAGTCGGTAAATGACCATGGGACCGCAAGGCAATAGATAAGGAGGCGGTGGAAGCAGTGAACGCCACTGCTGTGTCTTCAACGGTACTGACCAGCAGCCGCAAAAGAAGAGTTCACTGAAGAGAGATCTAAACACCGTGGCTCTAAACCCTGACATCATATACAGAATTTCCGGTTCCGCACCCACACGTTTCACTTGCTGCTTGCGATTTCGGATGTGAAGTATCCATCTTTAGGCATCCGAAATTCATCGCACGCCACAACAGAAACGTGAAACCCTCCGTTGCGCCTGACCAACGGATCCTAAGCTGTAACTGCCCCTCAGTACTTCACTAGCGCCATCTGTTTGTGGCATTCAGACATTCAGTTTTATAAAATAGGAGTTGACCCAAGTTAGGTGTGTTGCCTATGTCTGTCCCAAATTTAACCATTTTCGTGATGATTTTCAACGAAAACTTCAATTTACTCTAGAATACCAAAATATAGTTTTTTCCAATACTATACAGAAAGATAACTTTATTTTATAATGATAATATTAAGTTTAACATAGATAATTTGAATTATTATGTTGCCTATATTCGTCTCTTCTACAAATAAGTCGGGTTAACCTTAAAATAATCTTCAAATTACTTTTTCTAAATTAATTTAAGCTAGTTTTAACTAATTTTACCTAATTTGAAGCAGAAATAACATAAAATTCAATTAAAATCAAGAAAATGTAGACATTTTTAATTAATTTTCCATGTTTTAACGGTCATAAACTTGAAAATATAATTTGGCCATCATAATTTGAAGATGGCAGATCATAAGATGCTCTCCCCGAGGAAGAATTAACAAGCAAAATAATTAAAATGGAGGCGGCTTGGAGAGTGCTCATATTTGTTCAATGACCTGCCAAACTTCTCCATTCCTCTCCAACTTCCAGCATTCAGCATCCGGTGGCTGCGTTTTTGTATCCGCTTTCCCGGGCGCAAATTTGCCGAGCAATCGAAGACACTCATCACTCCACCACGCAGCAATCCTAATTAATTCCGCTCGCAGATACGAAATTTTGCAGATTCGAAATACTAATTTCTAATATACATTATGCCCTCCCTACCCCCATATAGCGTCGTTGACGCGTGTTCCCTCTGGAAAATAGGGAGCGTTTCGGGGGATCCACTAATACCTTGCGGACCGTTGAAAACATTTGGGTTTATTTATAAGACGCTTAAGTGTCTTGCTAATTGCTTACTGATAATTACTTTACCTTCTGACATTCTGGCATCTTGTCAAAATATCAAAATTCAGAACTATTCAAATTTTCGTAAATATTGATTTGTAAATTCACACTTAGATGTGAATAAATAAATACATCTTCGGTAGTTTATGAATTATTAACTTTACACACACACACGTGTGGATTAAAATGAAAGCCATTCTTCATAAAGAGATAAACAGTGAAACAGTGTCATAAATTTACTTTTAAAAAATCTGACGAGTATCCCATTAATCAGGTGTATTACCCTCTTTTATAACCTTCAAAAACAACTTCGTCTAATTTTATCCTTAGAAATGCAAGTGAAAAAAAGCTAAATAGCTGCATTGTTGTCATCTTCTCGGGCTTGCAACTAATTCAATCTTTTTATGATTGTAATGAATAAGTCGTTGCGTATGAAAGCGAAACAAATGTCATAATAAAACACAATGACAGCTGACATGCTCTGTTCGTATCATGACAATAGTGATGTTAATGGTGTGTAAAAGTAAAGAATGGACGCGAATGTATGAATGAGAACCAGTCATAAACATACATTGAAGTCATACAATACATATATTATATTCGCATAATTGAAGAAGATTTAAAAATATAACCTCGCATTGTGGCTGTGGGATACTAATATGTTTATGTTACGTGTTGCGGCGCATTTAAAATTAATACCAAATTTTATTAACTCTTGTTGGCGCTGTCCGCCTTTCTTGATAAGAGACCATTCGAGCAGTAAAGTGAGCACGATCACACACACATACACACACACACACATTCGCTAAAACTCGAGGCTCCGGGTTTTCAGGTTTATTGTGTTACGTTCTTTTTCTGTGAATGCCCGGGTTTAAAAACATTTCATTAGTTATTAAAAGAATGTATTGTCACAATCGAGGATTTTGAATAGGGCTTACCTTGCGTGACAACCGGGCAGAAAGGCAAGGTAAAGAAATAGACAATATTTCTAAGTGCAAAATATAAGTATTTATTTAAAAAGTCACCAAAGGTGTCTGGACATCTCGGCTAGGGTGTTGCACATTCGACGAGAGAAGAAGACTGGCGGCGGCTTGGAACGAACTGACTTTTTCAGTCGGCTGAACGCCTTTTTATCGGGCCTTTTTGTTTATGTTTGCGCAATTCTAATAAACTATCTATGCAACATTGTAGTCCTTTGTCATATGAAAGTAACGTATAAAATGCATAAGACGATTGATGTACAAGGCATAGATGATACATAAATAGATGGGAACCTGCCATGTTAAGAAGCGGTCTAGAAAACACTAGCGCCCCCATGCGTCT